>BOPP01000322.1:12437-60244 GCA_017312745.1 Gryllus bimaculatus
GCCCGACCGCCCGCCCGCCAGGTGCATGTGAACAATAATAGCGCCTAAACCATGCGTAGTAATTTTTCCAAATTGAAGAAACTCCTGTCCATTTGGCCTGAGTCGAAGCTCTGAGATTTTGAAAATAATTCATTAGTTTTTGGGGGTAGTTTACATAAGGCCCCTGGGACATTGTCAAAATTTTCCCAAAAACTGCTCCGAATTGTTTCTTTAAATTTCGTGTAAGAACAGCATAAAATACACTTATAAAGGTGGCATAGGTCCGATTTTATGGTCTGAATTTTCGAAAATTTCAAAAGTTTGAATTTTTTCGGGGACTTCCTAGAACTACAAATTCAATATAGAGATATTTCCTTCAAACTTAATTTGTTGTCCACTATTTCTTCTGTCAGTAAGGTTATGTATTTCAATTCAATTTTTCTTGAACATTTTATTAGTTTCCGCGCAATATGTGCAATTTTAAAAAATTACAAAAACAAGATTTTCTCAATAACGGCGCTAATTTTTTCTTTAAAATTTTGTTAGGGATAGTGCTAAATGTACTCTATGAGTTGAAATACATGCTATATTGCTCTATTCTTTTGTTTTTTCAAAAATCACAAAAATGTAATTTTTTGTCATGTCTCACACATCGTTAATATGTATTTATACCAGCGGCGATTTGTTCACATTATTGTATTTAAAAGTTCATGTACCTACATGTCATATAAAGTTTCATGTCATATAAAGTGTCTCGAAAATTTAAGTTTTCTGCGAAAACTAGCTCAAAATTCCACATTTTTAGAAACGCTCTAACGCCATTTTCTCAAAAACGGCCTCAAATTTTTTTCAAACATTTCGAACGGATAGTGCTATTTACACTCTTTAACATGACGTAAAGTTCATTTTGGTGTTTTTTTAAAAGATTACATGTATGTAATTTTTTTAAATATCTCTCGTCGTTGATATGCACATTTCCAGCAATTTGTCAACACTATTGTATTTGTGAGTTAAAGTACTTAAAATGACTTCAACTGAAGTTTTTCCAAAACTCGAAGTTTTTTTGTAAAAAAGAGCTTCAAATTTCGAATTTACAAAAGCACTTAAACACCATTTTCATAAACGCGGGTCCAATTTTTTAATGGAAATTGCCAGTTCGAATGAGGTTTTACTGTTCTCTAATATTCTTAAAATAATATTTCCGTTCTATTATCAAGGTACCGAAAAATTAAGAAAATTTCAAAAAATATACATTAAACGGCAATAGATGGCATTTGGGAAGAGTATGTGATAAGTCCGAGTAGTTAGCCCAGGCCAAAGGAAATAAAAAAAAAAAAACTAATACGGGAATGTCTGTACTATTTTGTAGCACCACTAGTTTAATTACAATTAACTACTTAAAACATATACGGATATTAAAAAATGTGACGTATGGGACTATTTTTGAATTGTGAACTGTAATATTCAGTAACATTACATGTGATGAATCTCCCTTTCCTCAACTCTTTCAAAAGCTCATAAATAATGCAACGCAAAAACTCAAGAATCGTGTTACAAATATAATAATAAAAAAGCTTAATAGAACAAGAAAAATATTTACTTTTCAAAATTTAACATTTTTTTAGTCAAAAATGAAACATGAATCATCATTCACAGCATTTTCCTGAACACACTTTTCTAATTTTAAAATCGTTATTCTTCCTGACTCCTATTTCAATTTCAATGGAACAATGTAATAGGAGTTATCATTTGTCGTGGAAATGCGAACAAGTAATAAATTTTAAAAATATAGAATTATAAAAATATAGAATTATAATTTACAAAATACAGAAAAATATTGAAAAAACCAAACAAACAATTTTACCAGTTAAGGCCGTCCTCTAACATTTGGACTTGACGTAATTCCGATTTCTATTTATGCTTGCTATGATTGCATTCTTGCTCAAATGCACAATGATATTCCCGTAAATGAATATTAAGTATTTTTTTAAACCCGAAGTTATTTCTGAACTTCATAACAAATCATTGCTTGGGATGAAAGTGCAGGTAGAATGTGTTATGAGTCTTCCTATTTTAGTTGAAGCAATCTGGGAATGGTCTTGAGGATCACTCAAACACGCATCGAACCAAATAATTTGCTTGGTCGCGTTCAACCACTGTCAGAAGAAAAATTCTTGTGGCCGGCTGCTCTGATCGGTAGTTTTGCGTGGTATCTCCGATCAACACCAGGCGAATGCCGAAATAGTATCTTAAGAAATAAGTCACGGATAAAGCGCGATCTTTTCTTCCTAATTCTTGTCCCATACTCACCCCTTACTTACACACTTACATTTACAAGCACTACACTACAATAAATATTGCGAATTTAGAGCTTGTCCGCGCTGAGGGATGCTCCACTGGTGAGAGATACCGGGTAGGACAAACCCCGCAAGCTGACGGCTAGGTTGGCGCCGGATTTCGCCATCAGTGGGTAAGATCACAGCCACCTCCCGCAATGTACTACACTTACACGACCAATGACAGCCAGGAAATAGTAATTAATGAACCAATAAAATAAACAACTTAAAATAATTAGAAACTGTCGTTGATAGAATACGCAATAATTTCATAATATACGCAATAAAAGTTAGGGCTTCTTATATTTGTAAGAAAATGCTCTTAATGTGAAATGAAAATACATAAAATATACTTTTTATTAACACATACGTGTATAAAAGATTCCCTAAATTCCCTCTTCGAATGTCACTGGAGAGACATCATTGCTTTGGTATTTGTTTATCACAATCGTCTAGGAACCTGCTCGGTCCGCGTCTCGAATCCGCGTCCACTCGCGCGCCCAACCGGCCATGCCAATCCCCCCACCCACCTCTCTTTCTCCGCCCCGCCTTTTCGGGCCCCATTGCTACTCGACATCGTCCCTCCGCTCCAGCTATCGCAAACGTTTTTGTGGAGCGTGGTGTCTGCAACACACAATCATTTTTATAGTAAGATTACCAATTAACTATTAACCTAAATACTTTTATACTTAAGATAACCAATTTACCCGCATAATTATATTTATTACATAAGGTTCATAAATTCAACGAAAAGCCACTATATAATCTTCCAATTTATTTTATCACAAATGCTTTCAGTTTCTGAAGAGTGGTACACCGCAAACAAAATATTATCTTGCATTTACAATGGCTTCATTTCTAAGCCTAGTTTTAACGTGAAAGCTATTGAGAGAATAATTAATAAAATTTTGAGACAGGCCTGGTAAAAGTTATTACTTTTATGTCATGCAAAGCATGTTAAACCTTCAATATTAATACTAGGTCTAAGAGTGAGTCAATGCTGAAATGTTCAGTTAGACCTGTGACAAACAACAAAGAAAACAATATCATCATCTAAGCAACTTCATCTAATAGGAACAGCTACAGCCGACGATCATGTAACACAGTAATATGTATGCTTGAATTACAATAAAATGAAAGTCAGTGGTTGTCTAAAAATACACGTGTAAGACGTAGTAAACGTGATTTTTTTATCGTAGGATTGCGTCACTCGGCCTCATGTCGCAACATTTCCTACATGCAAAACAAAATTCCTCTGTTATCACTCGTATCATAAATATCCATTATCGCCGCCTCAAAGTTGGAGAAAACAAAATATATTATTAGGTACGGCCAAAATGTAATTCATAAATAATTATTTATAAAGACATAAAGATTTGCTGTTATTGCATATGGAAATTTGTTCTACATTATTTCATATCTGTAAAGGGCGATTTTCGTTTACGAACACACTTCTCGTATGTTTATGTAATATGGGATACAATTTGCGAAATATCGTAGTATTTACTGTGCCTATCAGAAATATTTTCTTGATAAATCAGCAGTCACACACAGAATATTTCATTAAACATAGCTATAATTTGCATTTCACATGTGGGAGGCTCAACTTGCCTTGCACCAAAGGACAGCTTTGACCTACGGCGTGACTTACCGATCCGGTAACGAGGGCATATCCAAAATGAAGCTAAATGACGCCAACACGTATCATTAATGAGTACCGTATAAACCGCCCGTCAATACACATTCACCTCAACTGGCGCGTCATGCCTGATCGACCGAATAACAAAAAACAAGTGTTCCGAGGACGTCTGCCCTCACGACCCGATTCGCCAGCAGCGACTGTGCACCTCGACCTTTGGAATGTAGGTGCACCACTGCAGTCAAATGTGGGTGGGTTTCCAAAAGGAGGTATTACAAGAACAAATGGTTTCTTAATGTAAGCGGCCTTATTCATGCAGTACAATTTTAACGATTTTAATTAATTTAATTGCGAAATTTTCTTAGGAAGTACCTACTTTGGTAATGTCTTAAACCGTGATTATTGTTTCATAGTGATTCGAAATTATTCGAATAGACTATTCTTTCTTCACAGACAATAAGGTATAAAATAACTATAGAGATATTACTGTAGTTTCCATCGGAGAAAATTTAAAATTCTTTACTCAAAGAATTAAAAGCTTTTTGGATTGGATCTATGAAATGGGATAACCCATCATCAGATAAAGCTGATGACACAGAATGGTACATAATTAGGCACTGAGTCACTTCTGACCAACTAAATGTTTGCAACAATTTTCACAATTTTACAAAAAGTATTCAAAGAATATTCTGATTCATCTACGAACTTTACATTACAATATATTGCACTGATTGTTTCTAAAGATTGTTAGATTCATTAATAAAATTTAAAAACCAATTAAATAAAAGAATAAGTTTTTTTGAATCTTTACTTATCACAGAATTTACTTTGTTAGAAATATTTCATTTTATAACAGCGAAACAACTGAAACAAAACTAGGACATAGTCTTTCCGCATTAATCAGCAATGTCCAATAAAGCTCGCACGTGGGAGCAGAGATTAGGAACAGGAAATAAGAGTAGAACGTTTGTTCCCGTTCGAGTGCTGCAGTAGAACGCTGCGGGCGCCACTAGCGCAAAGCGTTACTTAGCAAATTAGTTGCGCAATGAAGCAGAGTTGATGGTAATGGCGATGGTAGTGGAGTTGCTGTCAGTGATGATTTCAATGGAGATGATAATGGTGACCTGGGTGGAGATAGTGTGACGTCATGGATACTCACAGCGACCACAGACACAGAGCTTTCATATAACAAATATATTTATTAACAAATAAAACGAAACAAATATATACACTTAAAAATCTACTTACACCCTAGCTCTGATACACCTACTATCCCCTGATCGCGGGAGCGATCCAAACCAGATTGAAGATGGTTTTGATTGTGGCATTCGCCACTCCTACTTTTGAAGCGCGCACAGAGCCTAGCTTCCGTGACCGGATGTCACGCTGGGACACAAAGTCCGTTCTGGCGCACCAACGGCTGGTTTGCCTCGATCGCAGGAGCGATCTTATCCGATTGAGAATCGGCGTGAATCGTGGCACTCAACCACTCTTCACCTCGGAGCCCGCACACAGCATCGCTCCCCCGTGACCGCAGTCACCCAAGGACCTAACATCCGCAGGCTTCGTCAACTAGTGACTCGAGCCTCGCGAGCCTGGCTCGCATATGCACCGTTGTGGCGCCAAGTTTTGTGCACACGCACGAGGTTCTCCCACTGTCTCCAGAACCCACCCACTGGCTCTGTACACTCTGTTATATAGGCGAGGCCCACGTGACCTACTACGTCACGCCACCCCCTCGCTTGTTATAACAGTGAAAAGTTTCTATAGGCCGGATACTCCCAAAGCCTTGTGTCTCCCGTTTCCGCGTTCTTCCCTTTACGGAAAAACCCTACTTCCTGTGGCTAGGCTAATCCTCTACCAAGCGTCCCCAAATAGATGCCATGAGGCACGCTGGCTAATACGTTACAATAGTCTAGGCAAAGGCTAGAGTCGCATCGACAGCCTACAGTAGCCATCGACCATCGAGAGACCTACAGTAGCAAATAAAACATCTGGTGGTGGGGAAGGGGATGAAGGTGAGCGTTAGGGTGCTTTTGAATGTTGTTATACTAGTGTTACTTTGAATGATTGATTGATTTAGTGAATCCGGGCGTATCAAGTGCTAAGGTAATTAGTCCAGTGCGTTTTCATCGCGGGAGGTGGCGGTAATTTTCCCCCGCTGGCTGGCGAGGTCCGCCGGCGATCTTCGTTGACTTTCGGGGATTTCCCCAACAAGGTATCTGCCACCAGTGGGGCATCGCACCAGCTGGGACAAGCTCTATGTTTCCTACTGGTCTCCCGACAAGTGTGATAGTATAGTGTGTGTGTGTGTGTGTATCTGTGTGAGAGAGAGAGAGAGAGAGAGGCAGAGAGAGTGTGTGTGTGAGTGAGTGAGAGAGAGTCAGGGTGAGTAAGTGAGTGAGAGAGAGTATAGGAGGACAGGACTGGGAAGAAGGAGAGAACGCACGCGGATTTGTTAGCATATTGATCTGCCATTCGCCTGGTGTTGATTAAAGAAACTACGGAAAACTACTGATGAGAACAGCAGGTTGCTAGAATTCTCCTCGAGATAGCGACTGATTTGTGGTGGTAGTGGTGATGGTGGAAGGTGGGACGGAGGGAGATATAGTGGTGGGTGAGTGGTGGTGATGGTGGAATTGATTAGGGAGGCAGAGAAGGCGACGATAGTGACAGTGGAGGTGCACGTGAAGGTGGTAGCAGTGACATAGTTGCGGTGGCGGTAGCGGTTATGGTGGTGTGGTCTGTGGTAGGGGAAGAGGCGGGAACTGTGTGAAGGCGGAAGCGGGAAAGAGGCGGGGAAAGGGGCGGAGTGGAGTGGGGTTAAGAGTGATAGCGTTGGGAGGCGATTTAATAGTGGTAGTGCCACAGATATCGGTATCGTTGGCAGTAGTGCTGTGATGAGGCAACGGTAAGGGAGGTGGCGGTGGCGGTGGCGGAGGCGGTGTTGGCAGTGATGGCAGTGAAGAGAGTTATTTAAGCCTCGTGAAATTCTATTCAATGGAAATGAAACATTATGGCACGCAATTGCATGCAGAATTCAATATTTTAATCAACAAGATCAAGTCAACAATATTTTAATCATCAAGAAAAGAATTAATTAATATCAGCAAAAACTACCGTCTTAAAAAATATTGGGGAAAACTCGACGTTTCTTCTAAAAGTATTTTAATATTGCATGTTTAAATAAGCACGTCTAATTTATTACACGTGCTTTAATATTATCTTCTATACTTCGTGCATTCAAGTCACGGATTCTTATTCGTTATCTTATAGAGCAATCTGTGTGAACTTCTGGCATTTTACCTATGACTTGACAGCACGCGAACGCCGCGCTGTTTTAATTTAAATTTATAATCGCATATTTAAAAAAATATATCTTGGACTTCTTTATCAATAAATCACTGAAACAATTGGTTAAATTTCATGACGGCGAGGGTTATCCGCAGCTTTGCAGTGTGAGCGTTGAACATGAAACAATAATCTGTTTTGAACTTTGTAAGAAGATAATTTCGCATTTATCGGATTTTATTTCTTTGGACCACTGCTCGAAAAAGCAGACGCATAGGTAATTCCCAAAGAACTTCGACATTCAGTAACCCGTTGTGGGAGCCCTGCAGGAACACGATGCCGTCTTTATTCATGCCAACATCGACATGTGAAGATCAATAAATTATTTATCTAAAATTGGAAAACCCTATTCGTGTATTTACCTTGCAATCAAAAATATATTAACCTAAGGTTTTATGTATTACCTTATGTTTTAAGATGTCATCCTAATATAAGTTCTTTAATACGGGTAAACTACCCAAATCATGAATGATCAATGAGGTAATGAAAAGATGAAGAAATGATTGGAAGTACCATTGATTTGAGAGATAGAGGACTCCTGGATGTGAGAAGCCTGGAAATCTACTAATGAATGTCCAGCTTTTTTCATTAAGTAACTGGAATTTGAGTGTTGGTATCAGAAAGTTGCGTCATATTATTTTTTTTTAATAATATATCTTTATTAGTGAACGAATATGACATAGATCTTAGTTCTATATAATACTCCATCCATGTATATTTTTTTACTGTATAATTTAAGTCCTCCTTAATTGCACTAATTCTAGAGTGCATCTAACTACCGGAATGAGGAACATTTAGAGCTTCGCATGTCATAATTGACTTCTGAAATATGCTGAGGAATGAAATCTAATGGGATACCATCGTATTTTTTATTCTTGTTGGAGCTGGGTAGGTGGTGGCGTAGGGCGGTAGTGGGTGGGCTTTGGGTATATTTGTGTTTATTTGGAGCAGGAAAGTTGTTGATAGGCGCGGATATGGTTAAAGTATAGAGGTAAATTAAATTCTTTTGCAGTTGAATGTTTTGAGATGAAGCAGGGTGCATGGTGGGCACGTCTGAGGAATTATTTGGATGATCTGTAATTTTTTAATTTAGTTTTTGAGGCATTGATCCAGATAGGACATGCATAAAGATTAGGGGTCCTAATTAATCTGATTTATAGATGGTGATGGCAATTGTGTAATGAGAGCTTACTTTGCGATTTAAGAGTGGCTTAGTTTGAATTAATTTTATTTTTGGCTTGCTGGTGCTTTTCTGTTACGTGTGATTTTTCCAATTAGTCTGGTGTCAAGATTCCAGCCCTAGGTATTTAACCGATTCATTATGTGAGTTCCATGAATTGGGTTATTGTTTATTGGAGTGGTGATGGTGTTGAATGGGTTCTTATGATAATATTTTGGCGCATGATTTTGGTAGGATTTAGTTTTATTTCCAATTTGACAGACCATTCATCAATTTTAATTGAAATGTGTTTGAATTTGGTTTTACGATTTGATTGGGGGCGGGTAGTTGAATGCTTAGACATGAAAATGCGGTGTCATCGGCGAATTGGGCGATGTGCGTGTGTGATGTTATGGGATGTCGCTGTATATATGTGAAGCGTGGGGACAGTGGTGAACCTTGAGGTAATCGCTCTAATTTCTGCGGGTTGGATGTGTGATTAATTTAACTGTGACCGAAAATGTTCCTATCTTGGAGAAAAACTATTAATGGTATTAATTAAATAGTTAGGGGTATTTTCTCTTAAGTTTGAATATTAATCCGGATACACACTTTGTCAAGCTTTCGAAATGTCTAAAAAGGTAACTATTGTATGCTCTTTTTTTTTTGAAATGCCGTTGTGTTATTGTGCTCCGTGATTCTAATAATTGATGAGAGTTGAAACCTTTATTAGTGAAGCCAAATTGGGTGCATTGGGATTGTTTTGAGCTTTTATTCAGATGGGAATTTAGTCTTTTAAGGATTAGTTTTTCTAGGATTTTTGGATAAAGTGGAAAGAAGGCTAATGGGTCTGTAGTTTTCAGTTTCTGGATAGATTTTGAATGGCTTGGGGATGGGTATTACATTTGAATTTTTCCAAATAACGGGAAGTAACCAGTTTCTAATTATTGAATTGTAAATATTGGTGATCATAGTGCTATTGTGGGTTTAGGTAAGTTTTTTTTAAGATTTTGTTACTTATTTTGTCGTGTCCAGGGGCTTTTTTTTTATGGGAAATTCTTATTATATAAATGACTTCATTTGGGGATATGTAGTTGATTTTGTGTGGTACGTTATAGTTGGGGGCTGATGGATTTCGAGTATGTTTGGAAATGCAGTGGTGAGTTGGGGTGGCATTGGAGTAAATGATTTAGCAAAGTGATCGGCTAATGCTTCAGCCTTCTCGATAAAGAGCAAATTTTCTTGCCGTTGGAGTTTGTCAGGGGGGTATTATTGCTTTCTTTTTCAAGATCATTTTTAAGTGATATTGCCACAACGTGTTGTTTTTGTGCTGAGGGACTGGATTAAGTATTGTATGTTTGTTGTTTTAATGTCCCTCTAGTGCTTTTTTTTACGAATTGTTGGGACAGTAATTTAACTCTTTCTAAGCTGTGGGTTTACTCATGATCGCACCAACAGTCTTCTTTGTTTTGTTTCTGAGTGTTAATATTGTGAGAAATGTTTTTCGGAAGTTTTTTTATTGAAATGTTTAGTGGTGGGGGCTGAGCATTATCTATTAAGAAATGTTGGTTGTGTTAATTTATCATATTGGTTTAGAAGGCTATAGCTTGTTCTATTTCTACGGGGTTTTAATATTTTAAGTGGGGGGATTGTTTTTTTGAATTTGTTCTTAAATTTCTTTCCAGGTTGATATTTGTGTGTTAGTGTAAGAGTTGGAGTGTGAGGGGGCTAATTTTGTTAATTTGAGATGATTCGTTGGCAGGTGATCCGAAACTAGTTCAAAAAAGGGAGCTGAGTGAAAGTGGTTTGAGTGTTAGAAATGGCAATATCTAATATGTCTGGGTGTTTGTTGTGAATCTGTGAGGTAGTGAGTGGGTTCTGTTGGGATAATTAACTGAAGTTTGAGGTCATAATTATTTTGCTCAGTTGGCGTCCTCCAAGTGTTGGTATTTCTACATCCCCAATAGCTGTTTTAGGCATTAAGATCGCAATCAGAAGAGTGGGCGAATTCACTGGAATAGCATGAAATATTCGGTCCGCAATTTTATGATTTGGATGGGGCTTGTAATGCGTATAGGGGTTTTATTAATCTATTGTTTAGAGGAACATTTAATGCTATAGTTTCCGAGACCTGGAGTGTGTGGAAGGTTGACTTAATAATGGTATGATTTTTTCTATTAGTATTGTTACACACCTCCGTTTGCATTGATTGTCGGTTTCGTGACTACAATATAGCCTGATATATTAATGTACATCTGATTTTATGCGTTTCCGTTTTATCAAGCTAGATTTATTTCTTATCATTTAAAATACGTTAGTTTATTTTTTTATTGTTGATGCCATTTGCGTTCCAGTTGAGCATAGATTTAATTATTTTTATGGTATGTTGCTTATTGTTGTTAAATAGGCTTGCGAGAGATGCTTGTAAATTGCTTGCTATTGTTGGGGAATGATATTATTAATTATTGGACTAAGAAGCAGGTATTGAAGTTAATAGGAATGAATGAAGAGTTATTATTAGAATTATTTTATAAGAGGAGGATGTGTGGATGGGTTATTGTTTTTAGGTCGGTTTGTTTTGATTTGTATTTTGGGGAGGGTTTGGAGCAAAATGTAATTTGATCTTGTTAGATGTGGGGAGAGAATGGGAAATTTTGTGAGGGAGTCTTGGAGGGGGGTTGTTTCTTAATCTATTTTTAATATTGCCTGATTTGGTGTTACTTGAGGGGGTTGTCTTTTGTTTTTTATAGTATGGGCATTCTATTGATCTTAATCAGCTTGTGAGATCCAATTGGCAATTTTTACAGACTGCCAGGTAAATTTTTTAGGGCAATTACCAGGAATAATGATTGTGCACGAAAAATACACGCGATTGATTGTTACAGTTATTCTTTGTGTGTCCAAAGTCTTAAGCACCGCATACACGAACTGGACTTTTGGCCTTCTTCTTCTTTCTGGCTTAACACTAATGTTACAGATTTGATTAACTTTGTGCTTGTTGATATTTTACTACGTTGAATTCTTGCTGCAATAACTGGAAGGCACGTTATTTTTATAGTTTGTTACCTGATGATGGGCGGGAAATTTGTGCTGAAGGTCTTTCGGTTTTTCTCTAGTTAGTGTAATTGTTGGTGAATGTTGTTTGAAGACGGAACGAAAATTTTTTATTTGGCTGGATTCTTTGTAGGGTGTGAAAATTGTCTTTTAAGTTTAATAAGTATTTGCTGGCTGTTCTGAGTCTCTGCTATTGTTTAAACATTATTTTAATTCTGTTTCCGTTGAACTGTCTGTAAATTGGCTGTTAATTTGCTTTTATCTCTTTGTTGAATTCGAAATATGTAGATATTGTTTACATGATGGGAGGGATTTCTTTCGGTTTTTCGTCTTGCTTGGGCGGAGTGACATTGGCAATCAAAGCTTTGTCTTGCATCTGATAGGTTTTCTAGAAAGCATATCTGTTACCAACTGGTATATTTATACTGAGTTGATCTGAAGTGGTTATTTCTTATTTGGGGGATGTCTATTTCTATGAGGTATGGGTTCTTTTTTATACTGTTAGTAATTGTTTACGACTCACTGTTGTCGGAAAGGCTGCTTCGCCGATCGCTGCGTCTTTTGCTGAAGCAGAGGTTACGCTGGAGGTTTCCGGCCCGGTGGATCTGTTGGAGCTGTAAATCGGCACTGACAGTTGCAAATTGCCATACCATGTTTGGGTACAGCTGAAAGTTTTGGGCATCCTCGAATGGGCGTCCGAATACGAGCTGAATGTTGTGTTTTGAATTTCTGGAGTGCTGGAGGTACTGGGGTCCTGGGCACACTCCTTCTGCGTAAGAGAGTTGCCCATGGTCTGCAATGCTGTGCCTAGGTCCAGCTGGTTGAAGGGGCTCACCGTTAATATAACTGATTAAGCGAGAAGTTATTTTTATAGGGACACTGTTATGTTTGTGTTGTCTACACAACTTCACAACACAACGAGTACTTCACTGTTATACATTTAGTGAACTGTCTGAGTA
Source organism: Gryllus bimaculatus (assembly GCA_017312745.1). Taxonomy (NCBI): domain Eukaryota; kingdom Metazoa; phylum Arthropoda; class Insecta; order Orthoptera; family Gryllidae; genus Gryllus; species Gryllus bimaculatus. The sequence continues at coordinate 24,915 of BOPP01000322.1, forward strand.
ACTTCGAGTAACTTCACTGATTAGGCCAGAGCGAGCGATGTTGTGCCACGGCTGTTCGGCGCGACAATATGCGTCATATTATAGCGTCTGCTTTTCATATCTTCATTCGTACCATATCCAAGAACTCGTATTTGAAACGGGGAGTTAAACTCCAACGACTGAAGAAGCGTTTTAAACGGCTACAAAGAGAAAGCCTTGAGCCGATCTTATCTTGATGAGTAATAGATTTATGATTACGTTGGATAATAATGTTGATTACTGATAAAATGCTAGGCAGACAAAACAAACTGGGAACCTGTCGTTTATCCGTTTTGTTCACTTATATTCCACGTGGAAGAATCGTGAGTCCCAGTCCCCAACAATTGTAAGCCTGCAAACAGCCCTTCTCGGAACAAGTCACCTCTTCTCCTCGTGCGCAAAGACTCATATTTGCAAGAACGAAGAAGGAAACACGAAGCAGGGACGTGATCGTGAAGGGTGTCAAAAGAAAATAATTTATCGACGAGAGTTAAGCAGGACACTATCCAAAATTCTCTGTATCCTTAACTTAGATTTTTGTATTGAGTTGATTCGTGATTCTGAGCGTGGCAACTGTAAGGTCATTAGCCCCGTAAGTGTTGTGCATGTTTTATCCCGGGAAGTGGCGGTGATCTTTCCCAGCCGAATAGTAAGATCTGGCGCCGACCTATCCCAAGGCTTTCGGGTTTTTTCCCACCCAGGTGTCTCCTGCAGCAGTATTCACCTTGTGTGATCGTAGAAACCATGAAAAACGACGGATGAGAGCAGCCGGCAGCAGCTAGAATTCTTTTCCACTGGCTTTGGCCTCTTATCTAGCTAGTGTCGCAAATCCTGACGGGACATACACCATACAATTTCCCGGTGAGAGATATTACAGTGACATAAATTGATGCTCTGAGCCACTGTCTAAGCGTGTCCCGTGGCTTGAGGTCTATAGCCTTAACTTCAATTAGTTGATGGCAATTATCAAGACATAAGGCGCCAATTATCAAGACCTATTATTTAACCTAAGGCGCTAAAACGACAAAAGTCCTTTGAAACACGTGGAACCCAACATAAAATATTCTATTTCATTTCATGATTGCCTCGTTGATTACTTGACCAAAGTCATATAACTTGCTATGGAGAGGCTCTCCATACCAAACCAATTCCTCACAGTGCTCGCAATGTGATTCCCTGCCCACCGCCCGCTATGAACCAGGACGCCCCGAGGTCGGGCCGCGAGAACTGCTGCTTGAAAGCGGAGGAGGAAGCCACGAAGCGGCTGCCAGAGGAGAGCCTTTCGCCGCAGGACGAGCAGCGGAATTGGCATGGAGCCTTCGCTCGCCACGGCACAGCGCGGCGCAGCGCGGCGCAGCGCGGCGCGGCGCGGCGCCGCCCGTCCGGGCCACCGCCGCAAGAAATGCCCGCCCTCCGCCTTCTTTTACACCTTCCTTCTTTACTCGTACATTCTTTCCATTTCTAGGAAAAGGCTTTGGAGAATATTTCCTCTTGTGCACGCGTGGAGGTTCGACTGGAATCGTACCGCAGACGATATTTGCGTCGGAGTACCGGTGAACGGTATTCCGCTTCTTTACTCTTTGGCGATGTATTCTGTAGATTGAACTCTCTTTGAGCAAGCACCGTTGAGATACGGTGAATCAATTGCATGCAAATGCAACTGTTACAGATCATATGTAGAGTAAATTTGTTTTATTCCTACGTACTTCGAGCTATCGCTTTCTCAATATTGACTTGAAGTGAATTGTATTTTTTGTATTTCCTAGATTTGAGTTTTTCAGATGTTCTATCTGGTACAAAGTTTGAAAGCACTCACGACGAATAATTTAACTTCTTTAGTGTTTAAGAAGAACGTATTTGAATATACAAAAGAGTAAGAATTATACAGAAGGTAACATTAAATTTTCCTAGAACAAGATGATAAGATTCAAGATGGAAATTCATCGAAAATATTTTGACGGTATAGACCTGAAAATTTATATTTTACGAACACGACTGAATTAGTTATTAATAGACGGATTCTAAAACATATTTATTTAATGAACATTTTTTATGAGGAAACAATTGACAGTAAAATTATTTTTTAATTATTTTGTAAAATTATGTTAATGGAAGTTAATTAAAAAATGATTATTTTTAAACCAGAAAAATAAATTGGCTGAAAAATCCACGATTCGAGAAATATATAATAAAAGAACATGCCCAATTTTTTGCAAAGCTGTTTTTATGAAAACCATTTCAATGCTTTTTACAAAGTTCTTTACATTGAATTCGCGAAGTGCTTGCGCTCTGTGTGTTCCCACTACCCAGAAAACGGCGGATGGAGAGATCCGCGGATTTCTGTTCTTTTGAAATCCATTTGCAGCATAAATTCCACATTTCCCTTGTCTTTGTTTTTAGGAGACATCCTTGAAAACTCTGTGTAGCGGAGAATTCTAAGCATCTAGATTCTATAGCATCTAAAGGTATCTCTGCCTGCCTGGAATTTCCAGCGATTTGGACGAACGCAGAGAGCGAATGGGTTTGCGAAAACACGCTCCGCCGGGATTTTGTGATTCTGTATTCTCTCTGAGTTGTAAGGCCAGTTCTATCTCTTGCATCAGAAGTATTTTCAAAATTGAATGTATAATGATTTAAAGGATGAAAATTGGTGCTATGTATCACAGAAGAGGAGGTTAACATTGTGCGCACCGATTTCGTTCACTACAAAATGGACACGCCAGTATAAACCGATATTGTTGCCTACGTCCACGATATTAGTACAGAATGGTTTCATGAAAAACACGTGTACCATAAGAAATGTCCACAGAAGATACATTTTCTCAATCGCAGCTTCTTCCTTCGCACGCAGTGAGCACGCAGCACTCTGAGGACGCTCGTCGTAAGATGGAGAACAGTTACGCCTTAAAAGATATTTCGTATGGCAGTAGCAAGACTTCACCTGATGGAATCATTTCAAAGAATTACACAACTTACTGCCAACTAACAGTTTATCATGGGATTGAACTCTACTTAATGCGAAGTATTAATGCAGAGGAATGAAACTTCTACTGAAATTGTAAAGGGTGGCACGGGCGTAGCCTCAAACACGGAGTGGACAGCCCTAGCTGTCAGTGGCGTGGGTTGTCGGGTAATTGAAAGTTTGATATTGTTCTAATTGGAATTTTTGAGATTCTCTATTCTTTCTCTTCTCTTTAGCTGGAATCTTTCACTTGTATTGTAGGTAATTATAACGATACAATGTCTAAAGATGAAAATGAGGCCCTGGAGGAATATCTGAAATCAAAAGAGAAAATTGAAAAGAGAAACATTTTCCATAGACGAACAAATATTTCTAGTCACAAACTCTTTTGAGAGCTATGAGCGAATTAATTGAATGAATTTAAGTGCAGTCAATTTCCTTTTGAAGTAACAAGCAACTAACCTGAATCGAACGTGATGGAACAGATTTGAATCAAAAGTTTCAGTCTGGCTTGTTCGCGTTTGCCTAGTCTCCTGTTTGATCATCTGTGGGAATTTTGAGGGCTCACCAGGCCGTTGGCCGACGTAGACCGTGGTGGACAGCCCTGGCGGTCGGCGCCTCGCGGCGGTGCTGGGGGGGGGCGAGGTCTGGTCCAATTAGCGGAGACAATACGCCGCCGAGCGTCACGCCTCATCGCGCATTCACGCGCGGCGCCCGAGGAGGTAGAAAACGCGCGATCGTGTGCCTGCCTCCCCAGGAGACGCGCGTAGACCCATATGCGGTGGCGAAGCGTGAGGGCGAGCGGCGAGCGGAGAGGAAGGGAGGCAAGCGATAGGGAGCTAATGCGGCGTCGCGTCGAGACGCCGCCGAGGGAGGCGGATGGGAGAGCGACAATGAATGGTCCAGAAGCGGACAATGGAATTCGAAGAGCGGCGGGTGACGGGAAGATAGAACGAGGAGGCGGATGCGGAATGAGGAAGGTGGTGATCATGGGTGGAATTTTAAGTGATTGTGAGTGTGAGTGAGAACGGTGAGCTATTTAAATGTCGATAACGACGTCAGAAAAAGAAGATGAAAGAATGAAAATATTAATGTTAAAGACATTAGGGTATTTTAGAACGGAGAAAACCAGGCTGGGAGAAGGAAGGGAGGATATGCCAAAAGAGGAGACCTTGATGAAACAGAGGGTTGGTAAGGTCCAGAGAATATTTTCCGAGGAGAGGAGGGTAGAACTTCTAAAAATAGGATTGATTAATTAGTAAATCCGGACTCATTAACTGCTAAGGTATTTAATGTAAATGCAGTACATGTTTTATCACGGGAGGTGGTGGTGATCTTCTCTTGGTGGATGGTGAGATCCGGCACCAACCTACCCATTAACTTGCAGGGTTTTCCCTTAACCAGGTATTTCTCGCCAGTGGGGTACCGCTTAAACTGCTCTCGGACAATCTTTAAGCTCTCGACTGGTCTTGCAGCATGTGGTAGTGTGATGCATGTAAGTGTAATGTGTGTAAGTAAAGACTGAGGATAGGGCAAGAAAAAGGGAGGACATGACACGTTTGTTAGGTTACTGCTCTTGCATTGGTCTGGTGTTGATCAGAGAAACCCCGTAAACGAATGATCAGAGCAGCCGCCCGCTAGAACTCTCCTTGCAGCGCTGGAAATATGAAATTGAAAGTATGTAATGAAGCGAATGCTATTTTCAATATGTCTATTTAATTCTGCTGATATATAAATTCTTTCTAATAATTATTTGACTTAATAAACTTAACTACAATGATAATTGTGCCTGTGAGCAAATAAAAAAGTCAGCTGAAGTGGTAAATTAAATGAACGAGCGCGAGAGTGCATGTTCATTTCCTGATCACGAGCGCAAGGCGTGACGCATCGCTCACGTATTGCATTAAGGGTTTCCACATTCTCCACAACTTAAGGAACAAAAATTAATCTTTTTGCACGTAATTTGGACACTTAGCTCAACTTGGTTAAGTTACGAGAAACGGAAAATGCTCCAAGTATAGACGGATAAACCCACATTGGTCATTCAATATACGTTTATGTCACATAATCTTGCCACAAGTAGCATTTAGACGAACTTGTTTAGTAAAATATTCAAGCTTACCTATTTTGCTCTTTGATGGACTTTTTAAAAAAAACTTTTGAACGATAAACGAGCGATAATTGCTTTCAAAAACATATTACTAAATAACAGATATAAGAATTAGAAGTTTTCTGTGAAACTGTTCCCAAAAGATAGAAAGAATGAGACGAATAGTAGAGTACAAGAGAGAATGAGAGATTTTAAGAGAGAGGGTGAACACGGGAACGAGGGATATGAGAATGATGCAGAGAACAGATAGGGAGGAGAGGTAGAATGCGGGAGAGGGAGAATGTGGGAGAGGAAGAAGTGAGAGGAAGAATGTGGGAGCCGAAGATTGTGGGAGAGAAAGATTGTGGGAGAGAAAGATTGTGGGAGAGAAAGATTGTGGCAGAGAAAGATTGTAGGAGAGAAAGATTGTGGGAGAGAAAGATTGTGGGAGAGGAAGATTGTGGGAGAGGAATATTGTGGGAGAGGAAGATTGTGGGAGAGGAAGATTATGGGAGAGGAAGATTGTAGGAGAGTATGTAGAAGGAAGAATGCGGGACAGGGATAATGAGGGGACGGAGAGAGAAATGCGTGTGATAGAATGCAGAAAAACGATAATATTGAAAACGGGTAATGTAGGATTGATTGGATGTGAGAGAGGGATAAAGTGGTAGAAGAGAATGAGGAGAGAGGAAAGAGATATGGAGAGAGGGGAGAGTGGGAGAGATAAAGAAAGATGACGAGACGCAGAGAGAAAGAGTAAAAGATTGACAGCGTGATAAATAAAGAGGTGCGACAGAGAAAATGATGGATTGAAGAAAGTAACGGAATAGCGCGGCACGGGGAGTGATGCGAAGAGGCATCTAAGCGTGACTGGCGTGGTAGGGGTCTGTGCTAATGGGCTGACGCGTCACCCGACGCGGCGCCCGGGTGACAGCCGCGCCCAGCGACCCTCCCCGGACCCGCCCCCCGGCCTTACACCCTACTTAGAGCCTATTTAGCTTGATCGAAGACATGTTGCGCGCGAGGGGGTCCATTGTCTCGCGCCGATTTATATTCATCCGTAATGGCTTGCGGTTCGTTCGCCTCCCCGACGTACGGGCCCGCTCTTCGATGAAACGCTGTGAAAAAATTTATGGCTCTTTGCCAGATGCGAGTCGGTGCAAAAACCGTGCGATCGAGAGGGAGAATCGCTTCGCACAATGACAACGGTGATGTTTTCTTCCCGCGAAAGTGGACCACTGCGACGATCGCTTGCCATATCCATCCGTACCTCGTATTTCGCAAGAGGAGCGTCCATCGAGAAGTCCGGGGAGAAATGCGTAGAGATTACTCCTTGATCTCGTAAGCTAACAGAAATAGATAACGGCCACTTTCATGACGTACTCTCTGATTTATTTGTTTTTGTTATAGCAATCAAAAATAGGATATAGAGGGTTTGTGTTTGGTGATAGAGTGTGGTAGGGCGTAACAGAAGTTTTCGATAACGATTGGCTTACATTTCCTTTCTCTAGATCAAAATACACATCACAGTGAGTGATGAATTATTTTGATTGAAAATGGTGTTGCCAAATTATTAGTAAATAATATGTATTTACTAATAATATAAGTAAATAATATGTATTTATTAATACATATAATAAGGTATAAAAATATATAATGTGGAAATTCCATCGCATATTGACATTTTTAGTTACTCGTTAGCAGTTAGTAACCACTAACGATCAAAAACTACTCAGCGAAGTGGATGTTATTTATGTAGCTCTTATATGCGTTTATTTATTTATTTACGTCAAAAACAGTTTAAAACTGTGTGACGTGCTATGGGAAGAAGTTAAATCGAAGTTACATTTATGTCCAGAAGCAAAACAAGTGGCCATATCAGCATTTACTCCAGGATCAGGAAAACAGGACGAAAACCTGATCCAGATGGGGGTTATTGACCCAGGAACTGAAGTATAATACTTGTTACTGGTTCTACAGAATTACGCAATCCAAATAGTATAAAATACATTAAATGTCATTGTTGAAATTAATATTACTTTTCTTTCTAATGCTCGGTATAGCGTCTAATTGTATAGAAACAATTGTGCAGCAGCAAAGATTTTACTTGGGACTTAAACGTTTGTATCGAATTTAATCGTTTAATGTCATCTCGCAAGGTGGTGTACAATAATGTGCATGTATTGTGTGTGAATTTGGTGTAGGGAGCTGTTGATACTGTCACCTGATGAATATGATTCCTACGTCGAGTGTTGTAGTTATAGACAACGGAAAATATATTCCCGCCCTTAAGTATGTCATTTTTGCCAAAAACCACTGATTCATTAATGAAGAGACAAGGTAATGGTAAAATGCCTAGATTAATAAAGAAAGGTTTACAAGAATCACGTGGGTGGGATATACTTATTATTCGTACAATTCTTTTTCGTAATCTAAAAGTCTGGGAGCTATAAGATGTATTTCCCCAGAATGATACGCCATACCTCCGGCGGGAATGAACATTCGCGAAATATACACAACGAGCAGTGTGGAGGCTGACAGAATTAAAAGTATTCACAAAGTGTCACGATACGCAATAGGTCACCCATCTCTCTCCACCAAGCTCGTTCGGACGTGAACTCAAACAATGATTGTTTTTATCATACAATCAATATTGAAGTTTCAAACAGTAAAATGCATGGGGGTGATGCATGTTAAGAATATGTCTGTAAAAAATTGTATATAATCTGAAACCTTTCGCCTTTTTAATTGCGGTTTCTATATTCTTGATTTTATCATCATTATTAAAGATGTTCTTTATTTTAATTAACTGTACAACATGTACAAATGCTTAAAGTAAATAAACAGAAAAAAGAAAGATAAAATGTGATGAAACTAAACATATTATTTCTTTATACTATATAAGATTAAGATTAATTTTGTTTCTTTACATGGCGCACAAAAGTTACATCACTCTATTTGACTGCGTAAAATATTTTTTTTTAAATTTTAATATATAAAATATTCATTGGAATTAGAAATGATATACATTTTTTAAAATTTTCATTTTAACATTATATATTTCATTTTTTATAAGTAAACAAATAGGTGTTAAAAATGATTAGTTATTTGGTTATTAACTTAAACTTACCATTGAGCTATTTTTATTCTTTTTGTGGAATTCTCAAATTGGCTACATAGCTTCAGTCTAAAGTTAAGTGAACCTTTGTTTTCCATAAAGTGACACGAGTAATTAAATTAAAATCAGGGTAAATAATTGTATGTAATTGGCTTTTGGAACGCGGTTGTTAGACTTTTCCGGTTAGCTAAGGATGTTTCCCACACCTGGAGCTAGTTTAATCTCCATGCTTGGGGAATGCGAGAGTCATGTGGCGAACATGACGTATTCTCTTCACCGTAAGTAGCTAAATCCGCCTGCTTGAGATTTTATTCGTGATAGCTACAGAAACTCGGACGATTTTAAATGGAAGCTACAACTCTATTTTTGTAAATAACTATAACAAAATATTATTGTCTATTTCCGTTGGGTGTTATGTAATGAACTAAGAAGCTTCAGACAAGAAGGAAAATTGTGGTTCAAAAAATAGATACATTTAAAACCACAAATTTAAATACGCGAGGTGATAAATCACGAATTATTTACCGTTTCAAGATTTGTCGTCATTTCGTCCTGCGTGTACGGCCATGGGCGAGATGTGGCGGACACCGCACGACTGATATATTTTGCATATCCTCCCACCCGGGTGTGAGCTCATGTCGGAACCTTAGGTAAAGGTTACTCAACTGTTGACACTGCATCGCACCTACCGCCGAGCGGAGGGTGGAGTCGACTACGAACAAATATTTCAAGGTGTTAAAACCTAGATACGGCCTTAGGCCAAAACTGGGGCTAACGAACTAAGCCACGTGCCGATGCCCGCCGAAGATGAGCGCCTCACAAAAGAAATTTCCATTCCAAATTACACGCGAGCAGCGTGGCGGTGGTGGGAGGTGACGACAGCAAGTCGCCGCGGCGTGGTCTTGGCGAAATGGGGAACCAGCAGGACAGTTGTCTGCCATTCTGGGTCAGTTTGGGACTCCATTCCCGGACATTTGTCCGTATTTGCAACTTTCGACCCAATTTAGACGTTTACTTTTGAGAAAGTATTTTGGAGTTTTAGCTCTTACGAAACTTCCCAAACCTCAGAACAGTCACACTATGCATTCGCAAAAACTCCAAAATTGTTGAAGGGAGAGCGTATATATCAGGTCTTCGGATACGTACCGATTTTGTTAGGACGTGCTCTAGACTGTTGTCCTCCATTCTGGGACAGCGCCCGGAGAGTCAACCTTCCACTTTGCGCATTGGGATTCTAGTCTCCGTCATTTAATTTTGATAAATGCTTGGGCGCAGTGGCTTCATAGTAGGATTTTTATTTTTTGATTACTTTTCTTGAATGCATTCCTGTTTTACTGTTTTGCATCTTTCGACCCGATTGCACTTTTACTTTTGAGGAAGGATTTGGGAGTTTTAGCGAACGTGATCATGAGCAGATTCCCGAGTATAAGAAGTAATAATTAAAGATGTTGTCATTGCCAACAATGTTTTTTAATTCAAAAGCAGCTTTCGATGGCTTAGCCATCATCATCAGTTGTCTGCTAGATGGAAGCCACAAAACGACTACTCGTAGTGTCTTTGTGTCTTTGTTTTGCAAGCACTTGCCCCATAATTACAGAGTCTATAATGAGTTGCTTCTTGCATCCCTGAGATCCAGGTCTACATCCTTTCTGTTCATTTGCTAAGATGTTCTGTTCCTCAATGTGTGTCATCATCATTTGCAAAACACAAGATGTTATGAGTTTGTAGAAAGTTTGAAGGCAGGTTATAGGCCTGTACTTCGAGGGGTCTTTAGTATCACCCTCCTTTGGTAACAAGAATGTTCTACCTTCAGTGAGGAAGTAAGGTAGATTTTCTGGATTGTGAAGAAAATATTGAATTATATTAGCTATATGATGGTGAGTGATTATGATGATGATGATGATGATGATGATTTTTATTATTATTATTATTATTACTATTATTATTATTATTATTATTATTATTATTATTATTTCTGCCCTGCAGCTTTTGTCTTACGTAAGGGTTTGGTTCGTATCCTTGAAAGTCTACATGACCGGTTCCAGTACTCAAAGAATAGGGTTATGAATGTACTATTTTTTCCTGATATAAGATATAAATTCCTTATTACAACGTTCAGAGAAATATTACATGTTAATTGCAATTATTATAAAGAAATTAACGAATGTTAACTAAATATTTAATTCTTCTATTCAGTTATCTATCTTACCAAAAATCAATCTCCTTCGATTAGACAATCTGTTCCAGTATTTCAGTATAGCATATTAGTAATACTAATATATTTCTTAAAGATCAGAGAAATGGACAAAAATCTAACTTATCGTTGGTAGTGGTAGTGAAGATATTGAATTCACATTTTTCTGAGCATAAAATTAATAAAATATATTTACTTTTTCAACAATTTATATCTACGAAATAAAATCTATTTACTTAAGCTCTGTGACAATTTAATTTGTTACAGAGATTTAGTCATGCACATTATGTTTTTCACTAAGGCTCTTCATGTTTTGGAAGGTCACGTCTAATGTTTCTTTTCGTTTATTTCTTCGAATTTGGTTTGTAGAGCCGTGTTTTCATCTTTGTTTAGCTTTAATTCTTGTGGAAGATCTAATAATTTTCTTGTGTTTCACTTAATTTGTTTCGTCTTTTTCTCGATTTGTCTGTGAAAGAAAACATTTTTGCAGACAATTTTATACATTCTTCAAGTGTAGAATATTGGATTTGTTCACTTAATGTTTCTGATCATTGGATTTTGTGGAGATTATTAGAAAGAATTAACTTATATTTTGACAGATTCATAAGATTAGATTTTGGTAATCTCTTTTTGTTCAGTCTCTTTCGTATTTTTTTCACTATTTCCATTTCCGGGCGTACCATGCAGTGGTCGGTATCACAATTTAAGTATCTAACCACCTGAACATCCGATACACAATATGAAGAATGACAGAATAAAGTCGATTTCATTTTTTATTTTACCTCCCGTACTGTTCCACGTCCATTTCTCCCTCCATCTTTTGCGAAAGAACGTATTTGTTATTCTCATATTGTGACTCTGAACAATTCTCATCAATAGTTCACCTCTGTTATTTCTTGCGCCGTAACCATAAGGACACGTTTCACTTTCATGTTTTTTGCGGCCAATTTTACTATTGAAGTCCCCGATCACAAAATTTATTTTTGAAGTGTGTCGATCTAAGCCTCGTCTACCTCGTCGTAGAATGTTTGTATTACGGCCTTCTTACATGTGTACGTTGGTGCGTAAGTTTGTATTACTGTCATTTGGATCTTGATGAACGTTAGTTTGGCAATTATAATTCTGTCTGAGATCGTTATATTATCTGTTACATTTCCCTTAATTTTACTAGGGGATATGAAGCCAACTCTCTTCTCATAACGTGGTCCTCCAGAAAAACTAAATAGTTTTCCGTCTTGCGATCGGTTGTGATCGATGTTGTTGGTCCTTGGCGTCGAACTTCGCATATCAGAATATCAACTTCTACTGATAGCAATGATTCTTGCAACTCCACAAGTCTATCTTCGGTTCTTAAAGTTCGTACATTTGGAGTGCCTATCAGAATTCTTTGAAGACACATCTGTCGCCTCCGATTGTCATCTTCAAACATTACTATTACTTCAATTTCCGTACTTTGAGAACCATTAATATTTCCTTTCCGTTGTTTTCGCATGTACATTTTTGCAGGTCACCGTCGTTTTCCTTTCCTTTGTTTATATTGTCCCTTTTACACTTCCAAAATTTCTGAAATGTTCTTTATCAACTAATAATCTTCTTTCTCTATTCGATCCATCGAGATTTCCCACTTATTAATTTTCAACAAAGTGATGCAAGAAGAAGAATTACCTGAAAATGGAAATGGAATACCATAATACTACTTCACAAAAAGGGTTCAAAATATAGTATTGACAAATACAGGCCGATCAGCATCATATCCATTTTTTTCAAAATATTCTCGAAAATAATTTCGAACAGATTAAACAAGACAATTGAAGAAAATCAACCGGAGGAAAAAGCAGGTTTCCGCGCTAGCTGCTGTACAATTGACAACCTACAAACAATGGCCCAACTCATAGAGAAAACACAAGAATTTAACATGCCAGTGTAGGTCGCCTTCATAGACTTTGCAAAAGTATTTAATTTTGTAGAGCAAGTGAGTATTGAAAACAATAGGAGTAGATGACAAATACATCTTATTACTAGGGAAAATATATTTATCAGGCATACTCAAAATTAAAATGGATTGTGAAGGTCGAGAATTTGCTTCGAGACGAGGAGTTAGGCAAGGATAACCCATTTCTCCTAAATTATTTATCTGTTTATTACAAGAGGTTCTACGAAAAATGTCAGATAATTTTGGAATTATCATTGACGGAACACAATTATCTAAACTTATGTTTGCAGATGACATTGTTTTAATTGCCAATTCATCCAGAGAACTGCAAGCAATGCTCTCTGAACTTCTGATTTTTAGCAAGGAAGTAGGTCTACTAATATATCTCAGAAAATAAAAAGTCATGCACAAGATAATAGTTTTGTTGGTAGTGAAACAATTGATTCTGTGGATGAATATGTACCGTACATCTGGAACCATTAATGCCTTTCAATATTAACACCAAAACAGAATTAACCAGACGAATTTCCGCAGCATGGTCAACATTTTGGAGATAGAAATTTATTCTTTTGAACAAATCGTACAGCTTGAGAATAAAGAGAGAAATCATAAATACTTGTGAACTTCCAGCGCTCACATACAGTTCACAAACATAGGCTCACACACTCACACAAAAACAAATGCCATTAATATCTGCCTCCGAAAAATGGAAAGAAGAAAATTAAACATTACCCTGGCAAGTAGAATATGACTTAAGAAAGGTAACACAAATCAATGACGTTGAAACCACTGTTCGACACCCGAAGTGGCGTTGGGCAGGTCACATCATGCGACTTCCCCATAGCCGCTGGACTCACCGCATTACCGCTTGGGATCCAAGACTTTGAAAGAGAAACGTTGGCTGGTAGAAGAGGCGGAGGTCGGACGAATTGAAAATGCTGTTTGGCTGCCAATTGTCTACCTCGGCAAAGGATCGTCAGAAGTGGAAGACCATGTCTAAAACTACACAATGAACGTACTACACTAGATTATTTAATTTTTGACCATCGTAATAAGTGCCAATGCAGGAAGAAGTAAGGTGAAGATAGATAATTCTATTTAAGTAGTGAAATCACAGTGAACAATTTTAAATTTGACAGAGACAAAGTGAAGTGTTACTTATTGGGTGTGTAAATAGCGCTTACATTTCGAGAATTCTACCGTTACGTAACCCACCCAACTATCGGAGGCCCTTACCCTCTACGGGTTATAATAATAATAATAATAATAATAATAATAATAATATATTCTTCTGAGGACACTATTCATAACTATTATGTTTATTGGAATTAAAGTTGCAAGACAACCATATTTTACAGACATGTTTCACCCTTAATTGTATTCAAATCGAAGTACTTCTCAGGAAGATAGAGCCCAAAACTAATTAGCAAAAAGACTGTTCGTAGAATCACCGAATCTTGATAGTCAACCAACAAAGTGATATATTAAGTTTCTAAATTGGGCCATAATCTTCTGCTTATGCGTAAGGAATCAAAGAAATCGGTAAATCTGTATAGGAGGAGTTAGTCGCTAATTTTTATTTCTCTGATTAAGTGATTAGTGTTTTCATGCGCGACAACTGCTAAGGTCATTAGACCCGTACGTGTAGTGAATGGCGGTATGTTGCAGTGATCTTCCCTCGCTGGATGGCAAGATGCGGCGTCGACGTGCACGTGAGTTTTCCTCAATCAGGCATCTTCCTCTAACTGCAGCATGGCACCTTCCAGACAAGAAACGCCCTAAGCACCCGACTAGTTTCGAGATATGTGTGGGGGTGTAGTGCATTGAAGTGTAAGTGCGTGTAAGTAATGGGTGAAGATAGGACAAAGGAAGAGGAAGGAAAAAGTGGCGCGGTTTGTGGCCTGTTTGTTAGGGTACTGTTAAGTTATTCGCCTGGTGTTGATATAAAACTACCGATCAGAGACGCCGGTCGCTGGACAACGGGTGTATTCGATATAGCTATCTAGCTAGTGTCGAAAATCCTGCCACCGTCGGGACTGGAATCCTAAAACCTCCCGGTAAAAGACACTGCAATGGCATCACTTGATGCACAAACCACCCCAGCTTGTTTTATTTCAGTAGTTGCCGTAACTGCAGTTACCTTCCTTTTCACTCGGTCGAATGAACAGTGTGTTCACTTCAAAATTTCTCGTACCTTGGTCGTTTCCCACCTTTCAACCATTTCTCATTTAATCTTTCGTTTTCCACGTTCGTACTCAGTATTATGTAACTTTTTCTTATTTCAGTTAGAAATATATTGACTTACTTACACTATAAAAGTGCGAAAATACTTTAAAATACATGATTTGGGCTACGCTGTACCGTCCTTAAACTTCTTACGAGACTTGTGCTGAAAGTTAAGTAGTAACTACGTATATTGCAAACAAAATAATTACATTTTATTAATTAATCAACAAAATTATGTGAATAAAGAAACATGATTGAAGTGGTATTGTACATTTACACTGACAGATTTCAAATCAAATCTGACATGTGAATACTTCAAAAATGAAATGAATTTTAATTATTTTTTGACGCGAGTTAATATCATCTCTTTGGCCATATTCATCTAGGACATAATTTTAATTAAAAAAAGATATACCATAGAGTAATCAACCACTAATTTATACTATTATCATGGGTCAATTTGTACAGTTTCTAATCAATGAGATACTTCGATAGCTTGGAGATCATATCCACTTAGAGTAAATTATGGAAATTTGTCAGCCCTTCATAATGACATTCGATCTTCTGTGTTATTCGCGAGTCAGGTACGCACGCTAAGGCTGTCTAGTCGCGCTAAAGCTGTCGACGCACCTGAGATGGACGACCCTGAAGTTGGCAGCAAAAGCAACACCCAGTACTGGGGTGATGCAAATGGATATAACAAATATGGCAGAGGAGGTCATGTGTATGTGGCAACGGAGGTCTTCATTTCTTTACAACTGAAGACCAGTTTTTGCAGGAAAGAAAATAAAAAGATAGGAACGAGAAATACAGAATGAGTAATAAGGGAGAACAATGTGATGAGTAGAACATTAGTGGCTGGCAATGGGTGTGGAGAATACAGAGAACAAGAAAATCCTAATAAATTATTTGAAGTTGATTGATTAATGAATTAATTGAGAGGCTTATATTTATTACAACTCTGAGAAATTGAAACTAAATAATGCAAATTATAAAAATAATTATACATCGCAAACAAATTGAATGGAGAAATTTTGAAGGGTGTAATTGAATATTGAATGGCAAAAAATTCACACACACTTTGTGCCAAGAGTAGGTATACTTATCACATATCCTTGGTGAAGAGGAAAATTAAAGCTACTGACATTTTAGATAATCAGAACTACCAGCTGGGAGATAGCAAACAATAACACATCCATTCTTAGGGCATTTGGACCCTTGGACATCAACTGATTTTCACTTTCTAGGTAACATGAATGAAATCACGAAACATTTTTTATTTCATATATGTTTTACTGCCTCAGTCTTAAAAAATAGATTACTACAGACAACATTAAGGTGGCCATTAGTTTATATACAGTTGTTTTCTTGTTCATTTAAGGAAAGTTTGTTGAAAAAGTCAGGTTTGAGTTATAGACTTCAAAGACAGTCCAACAGCTGCGAGGACCGTGTTTAAGCGCCAGGGAGGTCAAAGCAGTCCGAATCGCCGGGGGCATCAGATCTATTCGTGCACGTCTACTCTACGGCACTAGCCCCTATTGTGTAGTGAATGATATATCCCAGAAGGTGGCGGTGTACCTCCCCCGCTCGATTTTGAGATTCCGCTCCGACCGACACTTTTGCTTGCGAGGGATTTACACCTCCAGGTATCTCCCCCAGCCGATATCGGTTAACTGACCCAGCCGAGACAACCCATGAACTCAAGACTTCTCTCGACATTTGTGGACGTGTAGTGCACAAAAGGGGAGAGTGGTGTGTGAGAGGAAAAGAGGAGAAGATAGAACAAAGATTGGAAGGAACATCGCGCGCACTTTAGGCTGTTTGTGAGGATGCGGCTTAGGCATTTGCTTGGTATTGATAGGAAAAACAAAAAAAAAACTACAAATCGGAACTGATCAGGTATCTTCCTCGACACATTGGTTCAGTTCGTCATAGTGACAAAAATTCGCCACAGTCAGGACTTGGAGGCTGCGAGGGCGTCGGGATGCAAAAGTGAGAAATGGGTAGTTGCTTGGGCGGCAGTAAAATGGTGGATCCTGGATTGCGTGCAATGTATGCGCGGGTGACGTCAAGCGCTGTCCGTAGATCCGCCTGGCATCGCAGCACTGGCGTAATTGGCGGGCGTAGGTGCCAAGAGCCACGAGGACAGCCCCGCATCCGGATACTGGACAGCAGCCGCCGTTAGATACGGAGTCAAGGTTGATGGTTGCTGGGTACCCTTCAAATTAACACGCGAAGGCCTCGGAAAACTCATTTCAGGTCCGAGCGATTCTCAGAATGGAAATTTAAAAAAATACAAGAGCAAAATTTCGATCTGAAATGATCACCGTAATACAAATTGAAAACGTAATCCATCACTTTTATATGTAATTATTAGAAATGTGGTCTGAACACAAGTACAACTTTGAGTTTTTTACAAAAATTCTTTTTAAACAATGAAACAATTTTACTTCGTGAATTAAAAAATTGGTGCTCAAATGGGAGATAATAGATAATTTGATAAGGGCGTAAATATAATGGGGTGTGACATGCTATATTTGATGTGGGTTTGGAATTTATAGAGGTATCAATCCGATCTTTTAGTTTCCAGTTCATATAGGTTTTTAAAAAGTTATTCACACGTTTTACCTGCGTCTCCTTACAAACAGTTTTCTAGTTGTCAACCCTTCCATAAGCAACTATGTGTCAAGTTCTTTTTAGTAAGAATCTGAAAAAAGTAATTTATGAAACCTATGTAAAGCACTATTGAATATCACTTATGCCACTACAAATCTCAGACCCCTTTGGAAAATTGTGCTGATTTTTGAGATTTTTAATAAAGGACATATCTTTATATATTTTCCTCAAGAATATGACACTTTTTATATAATGAGATTTTGTACGAGGTTTTGTGCAATGAGATGTGTTACTATTACATAAAAAATGGTATTTTGTAATCTATAAACAAAACCAAAACTGACAATCTATGTAAGATTTCTGTGAAAATACTTCATATGTCCTCCAAAAAGAAACCGTAAAGATATTTCAGAAGAGTATCTGTGAAATTAATGTTTATGTTCTTGTAATGTGTTTATGATCACATAATACTATAATAAGTATCCAGGATAAATGTTCTAATATAATAAAATGTTAGGTATACCCAATTAAAATTATTTTTAGTATCTGTAGAATTATGTAATTCTCAAGAAAAATGGCAAATAATGAAACGCTGTAGAAAATATTCGCTCTTTAACATTAATATATCTTTAATTTTCATGAGTACGACATTACAACTGACATTCTTTGAAACACTGAACCTCATTTATTAAGACTCACACGTATTCGGAAGTTTGAAGTAATTTGTGATTTTGGAGGCATTTGAAAGTAAAGTGTCAATTCAAATTTGATGCCTCTGTCTAAAATAGTGGGCAAAAGCAACGGAAAACAAATAAATAATCAAATATATGCTTATAATACAATTGAAGCGTAGTTTTGTCGTGATTCTGCGCTCAGCTTCCGAACGGTTCACACCTCGTTCGCTGCATATCGCTCCGCAGCACCTCGACTGTGACCAGTGATAAGAAGTGCCCCAGCCGGGCCGTGTTACGGCCGTTCAGCAAGCGAGTGACTTGTTTAAATATCTCTGTGCAGTGAAGTGCATTATAATAAGTGTTTATTACGAGAAATATCAGCACAAGGTGTTGCCGCCCCGGCGACGGGCCCTCTCGGGTCACTTAATGCGATCTTTCTTAAATGTTCAATCCAAGAACGGCAGAAAACGCGAATGCATCATTTCCTCCGCAATCAGATGTGGTGTCGTCAGCTCTATACGCACTTAACGACTATTATTATTCGAAACCGCATCTAATTAATCACCTATAGCACCTGCAGCAGCAACAGCAGCAATGCAGCGACCCAACATGCGAATTCGACCTTTACGCAGCTGCCTACACCACCCGAGGGATATTCTCAACCGTCTCCAAGGATAAGTACAGCGCATTCTCATTCTCTTAAGCGCCCCAGATTTCAAGATGCAGTGTATAACTAAGCTTTGTATGTACAAGGATCCAGCATGCCTTATAGTGCAAATGTGCCTCTATATATCATCCCAACTGGCAATAGATTCTACACTCGTGATCCTTACCCCGACCCCTTCCCAGAGCAAAGTGCCTCAAACAACGATTCTCTTTCCTCACAACTGATGAAGATACCTCCAGTCATTATTCATGATACACCTGTTCATTCGGAACTCTTGCAAAAAATTAAGGAATTGCTTAAACATGAAAAGTTTGTTACTAAAATCTGAGGACCTTGTACGGAAATCAGAACAAGTGCAGTCGAAGGCTTGACTTTACTTCGTAAGCACTTGTCAACGAAGCAGATGTACTATAATACCAGAGACCCGACAAAAACTACTATTTCGTGGTGCTACGAAATGTCTCAACATCCTGTAGTGAGAAAGATCATCAAGAAATAGTAAAGAAAAAATTAGCAATAATAACAGTTATCAGACTGACTGGTTCTAATCGTAAACCTTGGCCTGTATGTGCAGTTACTCTTACGAAATCGTCAGAAAGCAGGGTAATATGTGAATTAAAATAACTATTCAATGCTGCACGGTTGAAAATCTAGAAACTGTAGCAATTGAAATTAACACTTATACCGGACCAATAAACATTATTGCAACTTATAGACATCCAAACCAAAAATTTTCCACACATGAATTAAATAATATTACATTTTCTACGAACACTTCAACCTTAAAAATTGGTGATCTACATTGCCAAAATGAAGCCTGGGGCTGTAAATCAACAAACTATCATGGCAAAAGACTACTTAATTACAGTCTTACCAACAATGTTTACATACATTGTCCAAGTTACCCTACGTTCTACTCTAACACACAAATATATTAGCAGATATCATTGATGTAGTTGTTACTAAAATATTTACCAAACAGTTCAACAAACAGAAATTCCAGAATTCTATTCAGATAATCTGCCCATCAAAATTACTAAAGACATATCCAATGACACAATTTACCAACACAACATTACAATAAATAGTAAACCAACTGGAACTATTCCAATATGCTGATAAGCCAAAAATTATTTTTTTCCAAAACATATACAAGAAAATGAAATTTACAACACAATCACGAACATCAGTCAATTAATTACACAAGTTCTCTCCGAGTCCACAACACTTCATATTATAACTAACAAACCAAATATTGATTCACTTCATAAAACAAATCAGATCCAAAGGTGCTATATGCCTAAGGATTTCAAACCGTAATGCACCTGCTAAAAAAAGTTATCTAACTAACTTACCAAAGAAATCAAAAATATGATCCGAAACCACAAACACCATAAATTTCAACAGCATCTTCAACATCAGTACCAAACTCTCGACAACTATGGCAATCAAATACTTCAACTTAAGAGAGAAGCAATGTCTCTCCCCCCCTTTCTAAATAAACTAATAATGTATTCAGGACATACAAAATCGAATAAAATTGCAAATCACCTATCACAAACATTCAAAAAAATCCCAGTTAATCATCAATTTACACACAAATATCTGAAGCTATGAAGCTACCTCTCATCACAGTTCCACACCCCCATTCAATTTATCTCTTCAGCAGAAACACAAACCATTATCCGAAATTCCCCACACCCCCACACCCCCAAACCGAGCAACGGAATTACCCGCGTCTATTTCTGAGAATTTAAGTGACGGAGGAATCTTCGGGGGAAGTTGCCGGGGGCGGCTTTGCCGCTGGCGCCGTAATAGGCGGAATTATCTACGGAGGACCGCTGACCAATAGAAATAAGACGATGCGGAGGAGGAATCACATGGTACGCGAGTCTTCCTGAGGGACCGCGGATGAGAGGATCCATCACTTGTGTCGGGGTAGCGAGGACACCTGGTTCGGAAGCAGCCGCGACATGACTTGTTTGTGAGGCAGCCGCGAGGACACGCTTTTGAGGCTGTAGCGAGGCCACTTAATTCCGTGCCTGGTCGCCCCGAATGCCACGCCGCCTCGCCCCATCGCAGCTCGACTCGTGTGACGACAGACGAACGATGGGACGGGACACTACGAGTGAGTGCCTGACCGAAAGGGCCATGTGAGTACGAGCCATGGGCGTGAAAGACAATATCTCGAAGCGACTCGTCATCGCCCGGACACGTTCCCGCCGCCGCCCGCGCCAAGCATCGCTGAGGAGCCGCCGGTCGACGCACGCCGCTGGCCTAATCCGGGGCCGCCGCCGCCGTGACCGCCAAGGAGCCGCCACAAAGGGACCTGGGGCAAGCTGACCGTGGATGTCTGCCGCCAGACCTGCCGGGCGCTGAGACGCCCGAACGCCGCACCTGTGAACTGGATCACGACCGCCCGGGAGGGCGAAGACACCGGAGCTAAGATGAACTCTGGCCATACCGGCCTTTTATAAGTTAAGATTAATTATAAGTTAATTGTAAGTTTGTTTATGTTACTGGGCTTCACCCGCACCGATGTCAGAAGTGATTAAAGTAGTATTAAGAAAATGCCTAAGTCTTTCTCTCTAGTAGTTAGGCAACCATGCATGCCTCCCTCTGTCGTCGAAGCGAAGTCTGCCGACGAAGCAGCCGGGCAAAGCTGAATCGCCGAAGGAATCAGGTAATCGGGTGAGTCGGTGGTTACAATACAATAGATCATCCCACAGCACCAGATTCTAGCATAACCTTAGATGCAGATGACAGCATTTTTATCATCTCATCAAAACATTTTGTTAGCATACGACCATATTCAATCTCACCTTTACACATTCACCAGCTGGTTTCACAAATGTCGACTCAAAATGAATTCCACAAAACACAAACAAAGATCTTTACCCTCAAGAAAACCAAAAAACCCCGATCTCTAAAAATAAACAGCTCCCAACCCTGGTGAAACAATTCCACATCTATAAAATATCTGGGAGTACTAATACACAGACGCTTAACATGAAAGCAACACATTAAGTCAGACCTACAAAAAGCAACAGCAAAATCTGTCAAACTATATCCACTTATGATTTCTGCATCTCTTTAAAAGTTGCTGCTTCCAACAAACCAAACCAAAATGCTTCTCTACAGAGTATCTTTAGACCCACGCTGACATATGCCTGTCCAGCCTGGATAAACGTTACTATTACTAATATAAACTTCTAACACACTCCAAAATATATTTCTCCAAAAACCTAATAACGCATCATGGTTTCACCCAATATACAAATTCATTATGAACTCCAAATACTTTTAATAACAGACCGGGTGATCAATTTATCCTGGAAAGTTTTCACTTTCTTAACATCCTATCCAAGTACCCTCTCATTTTCAACTAGGACAACAAGCAAACACCCCAAACAGAATTAAGTCCAAACTCCCCAAAGACATTTTCAAACATTAAAATATCAAAACTCATCTTAAAGCTTCCAAATCCTTATAAATCTACCTATTCTACCCCTTCCCTAAATCATAAACCAACATTATTAAAATATAAATAATAAGGTTGTATATAATTTGCCGAGAAAGAATACTCGAAATAATATTAGAAAGTTTTCCATTTCGTTAATGTAAATACGTTATTCTCATTTTTGTAAGGCCATTTGGTCGATCGGATAAAATAAATTTTAAAAAAGTAATTACGTTATGGACTATTGGCATGAATTGGAATAAACCTTTAGATTATCTTGACTATTTACGCCCTTAGAACAGCAAGGGTACGACATAAAATATTAAAATAGTAATAATACTTTTACGAAAAATTCCATAATATTGTTTTTGTGAATCACATTAATAAATCTACACATTAATAATAATTTTGGCGAATTTTACTTAATGTATTGATTAACGATGAAATATCTCTACAATGAGGAAATTTTCTAAATTAAAAAAAAAGAAAACATTACTTCTTTACAATTTTAAAACTTATTTTTCCGCCACTCCTGGCATTCTGTCACACTGAAATCTTTTCAATATAGTTGTGCTTTAAGATGAATTTGGCCCAGGAGTTTCTCGCGTGTTAACGCATCGGTTTGGTAAGTTCTCGCACATAATTGAGCCCTTTCGTTGAGTTCTAGTTTTAAAGTGTCACCCAAAACAATGAAAGAAATATCTTTAGCAACTTACGTTGTTTACACTTCAGTACCCAGAGTGGAGGGTGTATTTATTCTTTTAATCTGCAGATTTTACCCATACAGATAGTTCAGCAAACATGAGAATTAATTACTGAAAAACTCAGTTTATACATACAAACTAAAAGATACTATATTACCTTGTAGATTATAACATAACACGTACAAAAGCTCGTTGCTTATACAATATCAAACCGAAAACTTCAGCGTCCGATACCAACGGGATAGAGGGAGTAATACCAGGCCAAGAAGACTTCATGCCATAAAACTATATTACACCAAAAATATTTTTCAATTAAGCCACTAATAATCAAGTAAATAAGATGTCAAAATTGTAAACGAATAAGAAAATATTGTGACGTAGTGAAATAAGAAATAAATTTCAATAACAAAGAAAAATAATATATTAAAGATTATGTACAAGTTACAATGAATTGCTAATATTAAAACACTCCAGCCCCTTTTCCTTTCAGAAACGCCTTTATCCGCACGAAAATAAAAGCCACGCGTGAGCGAGCTGTCGGACCTCCGTCCCGTGACATCTACCGTCACATGGGCCTGACGCCAAAATTTAACCCGGTTCGTGGGACCGTGTGCCTACAGCACGCGAGATCGTCTGGCCGTTACTCTCCGGACATCTCGCCCACACTCCTACACTCCTTGTACATAACGGCTATCAACTTCGTATGCTCAAAGACTGAATTGGAGAGGCGGGCCAGGATAGGCGCACATGACGTATAAAATGAGTGAGAGGCTGACCCCAACTGTTCACTAGTAACGTAAGTAAGGCTCGCCGTCGGCTATGCGGTGCGACTCGCTGGCCAAGCTTCTACGGTGTTTAGTCACTTCACAGTGAGTTCTCAGTCGGCTGCCTGCTTACCGGTATACAGCGAGGCTCGCCGGCATAGCATCCTCGGAGTTTACCAGCACGTATTGCTAGTAGGCTGCTGGTTACCCGAGTGAGTCACAAGCGAAGGCAACTCCCGGGAAGTTCAGACGTCAAGTGTTTCACACTCTGCCCTCCGTTTGTCTCCCCGTTGCAGAGTACTCCGATACTTATTCATAGCCCGACAATAACGGTTATCATTGGCCTCGCTGGTCCGACTGCAAATACATTTTGAATGGTATTAGATACTCAGTACGCAGTATACAGAACGTCTAAGATATCGGAACAATGTAGATTTCCATGCGTTGTTTATGCTAATTTCAACGATCTTAAACAAATCGTTAGCCGCAATCGCTCCTGTCTAATCCTTACCCTATCCGAGGCTATCAAGGCTAACGCTCATTCTGCTGTATTCAGAATCTCGGCAATGGCAATATGCCCTTTAGCCTCTGCTACGTCGCGGTACCCCTCGTGGACCGTTCTCTGTGGCGACAGAGGCGGGCGCGGTGCGGCTGCACTATTGTCGCTGACGTTCACATCCGGGTTCGTTGTGCGACCACGATCATTTGCCCCTCGCGGAAACGCACGCCGCCACCTCTCCACCCTCCGGTGTCGCTCTCGTGGTATCAGATGGAACATTTCCGTCTATTTTATTGGTTGATTATTTTATTTCCAGCTGCGTCACTGTATGCTTCGTCAGTCAGAGTGGTACGACATGATGTATTTTTTACTGCGAGTTGAGACTGATTTGAGTCACGATCAGCTCCCTCAGGATGGTGGGAACCGATGCAGACTTCGCGCCTCAAACGGAGCGTGTTTTTCCCCAAGCAGTCCAAACCCACCAGCAGGACACCGGCCAAGCTGGGTCGTTTGGTGTATTCATACAAAATGTAAGTATTGGTTTAGTAGAGTGTTAGGATATGACAAGGTAGAGGCGGCTCTCCCAGTTCTTTTCCGGATTTCCGGGTAACTGTTACGGATTACGATTGGCATTCATCACAGAAACACGGAAACTTTCGATCAGACCAGCTGGCCGTGAGGATTCTCCTCCAGACAGCTGCGCAATTCAGTCCGAAACCCTGTGGAGACCGTTGGTCTCTCACCCTAAGGCGTGACGATACAGATAGGCCGCCTTTGCGACATTGCCGCAGCAGCGCCCGTGCGTGAAAGATCACCGCTATCATACATTATGCAACGCTTATTGAAGCTATACTATAATATACTATATATATATATATATATATATATATATATATATATATTTAGTACGGAGTTCCTCTAACAGCTGTCGCCGTTTCTCCTCTCTCAGTCTCCATGCTCTCTATTGAAGCATAGATCATTCTGGCATTTCTCTTGCCGTCATAGCCTCTTGCACTCCCTGCTGCATGCAAGTCCCTTGGATCTTCTCTCTTCTGTCTTTCTGACGGCACCCATTTCAGGATCTTTTGGGACATCTTTTCGTCTGTCGTCGCAAATAATGACGTACCAGACGATTTGTTTTGTTCTTTATTTCTTCAAGGATAATTTCTTACATCATTTCTGTTCTTATCCTCGTCGTTCCTGCGCATTCCTTCATCTTCGCTATAACAGCAGCTTTACTGCCAGTAGTCCATCTTTCAAGGGCGAGCAGTCTTCCTTTTTGTTCTTTTATCAATTCCCAAACTCTGAAACGGTATGGTAACACTCTTAACTAGCGAGGAGCAAAGGACGTTTTTAGTATGTGTTTAGTGATGGTTTTGGTCCATAAGACCAGAGTTTATACTTCGTGTCACGTTTCTCTCCAAGCTATTCGTCTCTCATTTCGTCATGGCTATTTCCCTTATTGTTAAAAAGTACACCAAGGTATTTATATTTGTTTACCCATTTCATTTTTCCTCCATTTTCCACAAGAAGATCTTCTATTTCATTTTTACCAACTGCCAGGTATTCGGATTTGTCCATATTAATATTAAGTCCTTAGTTTTCATAACTTTTCTAAACAGCGCTATCGAGCGGAGGCGCCTCTCACTCGATAACATTCCAAAGGGTCTCTTTCGGTAAATCTTTGCGGAGAGCAACCGCCGCTTCCAGGAGCAGAACAAACCACTTCTGGTGGAGGCGCGGCTCCATCCGCTGCCGCCCTCGGACGCGGAGATGTCAGACGAAGAAATGGCTGATGCGGGAAACTCCAACGACAACGATGAGGTATCGCGACAAGTACAGCGGAACCTCCAACGCTCTCTTGACTCCTCCCCCGACTCCTCGCCTGACCAACCATCCAAAGTTTTCTTGACGGATGGCGGCTTGCGTTTGGTTACAAAAGAAGCCAAACCCCAACCTCCACACGAAAGCAAACCGAACGAATCCCCTTCAACCCTCCCTCCCAATTGGACCCCCAGCAAACTGACTACGGAACCCCTGAAGACCCAAACACAACTAATGAACCACTACCTGATCAATCATACTCTCAACAAATGACAAATACAAAACCAAACACCAAAGGACGAATCGGACCCTTCAGAATTGGTCTGACAACCATCATTGACCCAACAGATTTGATAAAGGAACTAAAAACCAACTGTAATAGCCACCTGACAGCCAAGTGTACTCGGACAGAATTAGTAATCCAACCAATGACTGTGACTACCCTCGGGAAGGTAAGGGACCGCCTGAACCAGATCTTTAGATATCCCGGACTAAAAGGACTATTCTTTACCTCCATCTCTTACCGCTTCAACCGAGCAACTGACGAACAAAGAGACAAATTTGTAATCAAAGGACTCCCGACCAAATACGACTTCACTGCAATCAGAAACAACTTGACCGCCCTTAAAATTACTTCACACCAAATTACTGAGATGCAACGACGAGACGCCGACGAGACATTGATACCAATAAGCCTGTACACAGTGAAGACCAACCAAAAAGAAATGACAGGCATCAAGAAAGTACTACGATACATTGACTACCTTAGAGTGACAATCGAAGACTAAAAGATGACAGACAGAAAACTCCAGTGCAGAAATTGCCAAAGACTGTACCACACGAAGGTCTATTGCGGGTGACACGAGACCTGCGCCCTCTGCGCTGGTTCCCACCCAACAGAAGACTGTCCCTCCCACACATTTGACATTCCATTCATCCCAAAATGCATTAACCGTTCCCTAAACCACCCCGTCTACGACCCACAATTCCCCTTCACAGTTAAAGCCAGAGAACAACGACACGCACAGATGACCAAATCATGAAGCCCTCCACCCCCAACCCACCCCTTTCCCCTCCCCTAAGACCCCAAAACCAATCCTACGCTTCTGCCACCAACCTAAGCCAAACGCAACAACGCACAACCCAACAACAAACTACTCAATCAACTACCCAAGACATAAAAGACCTCCTCTCCCTTCTTCAAAACCCTACAGTGAAGAAGATAATCCTCAACTTAAAACCCCTCCTCGAAATCCTCAAAAGCACAGAGGACATCATCACTAAACTCATTACTACAGGAATTAAATAAGTTGAAATCCTCAACTAATGGCTCTCCCTCCCAAAGTCTTAAGTCTATACTCGGGGAACGCGCGAGGCGGCATAAACCAGAAAAAACACATAATCACCCAATTTTCTTAAAGACTACTCCATCAGGATACTATTGTTACAAGAGACGTGGTTGACACCCGACAGATCCTTTTCTATTCCTAACTACCTCACAATAAGAACCGACCGAACCTCATCCGTTGGAGGCGGTACGGCAATCCTCATCCGACGATCCATCCCACACACCCCTTACCAACTCCCTCCAACATCCGTCCTAGAATGCACTGCCGTCGCTATTGGCTCCTCCACATCTCAGATACTTCTGATATCCTGTTACAAAGGCCCCCAAACACCGATCCCCGACTCCTACCTAGACACTCTTAAAAACCTTCCCTACCACTTCATTATCGCAGACGAGCTGAACAGTAAATCGACCTCATGGGGCTGCATGACTAGTAACAGGACCCGCTTACGACTAGAACATTTCATAGACACAAACCCCCAAATCCAAATAAAGTACATACTAAACCTACCCACCTTGTTCAACACATTCCCCACGATAACCTGGATATTATCCTCCATTCCACCCAAATACTAATAACTATCCCCCACCCTACATACGACCTGTACGACGTATCTGACCACCTCCCAATACTTTGCACCAGTTCCTCAACCCCCAACTACATGCTTCCCAAACCGCCATCAATTTAAACACATACTATCTAAGAAAATTCACGTTCCCTCAAATATCTTGACCACCCTATACATAGACAAATCCACAGACCACCTTACCCACCGCATAAAACAACCATATCGGAAAACCCCATCCTACTCCAGAAATACACACCCCACCCTCCCTGACGAAATCCTTACGATCATACGACATAAACGACGAATTCAAATACAATACTACAAATACAGACGAGACGATGACAAACGAGAATTAAAAAGAACTCAAAAAACAATACACAACTTACTTTAACATTACGAGACTCATAAGTATGACGACCTACTATCTGACAAAAGCAGCCCCAACGTCATAAAGGCAATCAGGAACCATCCCTCTACCATTTCCCCTATCCTAACCTCCAACAATACCCTAAACTTTGACCCCCAAACCATCACCAATACCTTCGCCCAATCCCTGGCCGAACGCTTCAGGTCCCCCCAACATCCCACTCCCAGACGGTGTTCTTTGGAATTTCCTTGAAACTCCTTCTCTACCACCCGATCAACAACAGACCTGGACTACGAACGACGCCGAAATTAAACAGACACTTAAGACGATAGACTGCAACAAATCGCCCGGACCCGATGGAGTCCTCCCATCTCCACTCACCCACCTAACAAAAATTGCAATAGACCTGACTACCCTAATCCTCAACTCCTGCCAAAGACTGTCCTACTTCCCCACCATCTGGAAGATCACTCGCGTTACCATAATCCCCAAACCTGACAAGGATCATCGGCTCCCATCTAACCACCGTCCCATCAGCCTACTACCCATTCTTGGTAAGCTATTCGTAAAGATACTTCTTTGTCTAACACTTCTCCTCGATCCCATTATTACCTCCACACAATTTGGTTTCCATGAAGGTCGCTCGGCGGCCCTCCAAACTTTTAACTTTTCCCTAGCCATCGCCACCCCACTACAAGATAGACAAGAAATCCCTGTCATTTTCACAGGCCTAAGCCTACGACACCGTCTTCCATCCAATCCTTCTCATGAAAGGCCGACCCTACATTCCCAATCATATTCACACCCTACTACAAAGCAATTTAAATCATCGCTCCTTCCACATCCGACACGTATCAAAAACCTCTCCCAATTACCCAATCCAAGGCGGTGTCACACAGGGTGCCATGTTATCCCCAATCCTTTATCCATTTATATAAATGACGTTCCACCAACACCAGGAGTACAAACTTTCCTTTACGCCGATGACCTTGCCTTCCTAGCTTCCTTCCGCTCCCTAAACAGAACCTTATCCTACCTCCAAGAATCCCTAAACAATTTCCACCTCTGGGCTTCCCAAAACTCCATCATCATATATCCATCCCAATCCCAAGCAACCCTGTTCTCCTATAAAAACATACCCATCCAACCCCCTCCCATAACCATTGGAAATGAACAAATTCCCTGGACACCAGAAATATCCTACCTTGACATAACCTTCTCTCGCAGACTCCTTTGGTCCCACCACATTCACAAAATTACTGTCAAAGCAACCAGGATCACCAATATCTTATATCCCATCCTCACCAACCCCAATATACCCATCAAGAAAAAAATTCAAACTTACTACTCCTATATGTGTCCCATCCTAACATACGCCCATCCCACTTGGTTCGCTACATCCCACATCAATCGCACCAAACTAACCCGCGTGGAAAACCACAACATCCGCCTCATCTTCCGCCCACCCATGTACACCATTTACAACTGCATACGACATTAAAACAAAATACCCCACATCTTCACACACCTTCATAAATCCGCAATAGCCCAAATCAAAAAATACAACAACAATCCTCTATTCCGAAACGTAATATTTCCTCACTACCCCATCCTCAGAAACCCACCCCGACACACCCGGAAAAGCACCCCTTAGACATCCTCCAACTTCCCCCTCCTATTACCTAAGCCAGAGGGCAAAAACAAACAAGGAGAAATTAAACCGACAACGACTGACACGCTGTACATGTCGTCGACAACAAAACACCGCCGCCTCCTTTGACTAAATCCTTGTCCATTTCTTCCCTCCCACCCCACCCTATCCCCTCCCATCCCAGTCCTGCCTCATCCCTCCCCCGTCATCCACAACCTTAATTAAACAATCCCTTTCTCCACAGATAAATTAACCCTTCCGCCAACAACCCAGACTCCCGATCCCCGTCCCGTACGGGGGAGAGGAGTCAAAAAGTCCTAAACAACAACTCACTGGAAGCCCTCTGTTCGAAGAGACCCCGCAAGGGGTCAGGCGAACACGATTTGTACACCAAATGAGACATTGCTGTGACATCTGAGACACCTCATCTGATTTGATCCATTTTAGTATAGAAATGCTGCGCAGCGCTTTCAGCGCCAACTATAGGCGAAAATTGTCTAGTCTTAAGAAGCTTCCGATCAACATTTGCTTGTTATGCTTTACAGTTTTATTTCAACTTAAATTGTTTCATATGTCGTTCGTTGGTTACTTTAGGCTTGAACTCGCTGAGAGGCGCGTCATTCGTTCAAGTATTTCGCAAAAGTTCTACAATCAGCGTATATTTTTCTATTTAAAAAATACTTGTTGAAAAAAATTATGTCTTTCAAAGAAATGAAAATATCATAAATAAAAACAATTTTCGAATACACGCACATTTTCTTCGACTCGAATTTTGATAGATGACCTGAGAACGAAGGTGATTTATTTTTTTAAAGCATTTCATATTATATTATTTTCATATTTCATTTTCATATTATCTATGAACTTTTTTGAAATAAATATTTTCTATAACTCAAGGGTAAATATATTTCCTTATGGTTGTTAAAAACGCTTCTTATTATCTTTATATTTCAACTACGTTTGTGAAGGAGAATATTATCGATTTCAGAGGCCATGAAAACGTAGGCATACTGGTATTAACCAATACTTATTTTTGATGGAATTTTGTTGATTGAAATATAATTTCTGCATGAAAATGTACCTATTGTAGCGAAATGTGATATTTATTGCTACTCATATAATGATAATGTAAGTACATTCGTTTCTTTTTTTAATTTTTTCATTTTTAAACTCTAAAATAGTTAAGCTACTATTAGCATGCGTTTAATTGCTCTAAAAAGTATATCTCATTTTCTTTTACGTTTTAATATAATGTGCGTGAAAAATTGAAAAAAATTCCAATACATAGAAATAAATACCAGTTTAATGTTCAGATCCAATTTTACTATTATATTTCTGTACTTGAGAAGAAAGTCCTGAAACATCGGAAGAGCATAGTGTACTCCCGTGTGTGTGCCATAATGTGGAAAGATTGTTTGATTGAATTACCGGGCGCGACAACAGCTAAGATCGTAATTCCCGTAAGTGTAGTGCATGGTTTTAACACGGGTGTGGTGGTGATATTTCTGCGCTGAATGGTTAGATCCTTCCCGTAATTTGTCTTGCATAATTTTCCTTAACCAAGAATATCCCACCAATGTGGCACCACCCCAGTGGGGACAAGTTCTGAGCTTCCGACTGGTCTCCGACATGTGTGGTAGTGAAGTGCATGCAGGTATGTATGTAAGTAATGGAGAGTAAGGAGAGTAATGGAAGTAAGTATGAAGATAAGGCAAGGAAGAAGAAGGAATGATCGCCCGCTGTCAGTGACCCGTTTGTGACCCGTTTGAGGTCCTATGGCCTGAGCCTCGCCATTAATAAAGACATTATTATTATTATTATTATTATTATTATTATTATTATTAATATTATTATTATTATTATTATTATTATTATTTGTTGGGAAACGCTCCGGCATTCTGGTGTTGATCGGGGGAAACGAGAGCAGCTGGCCGCTAGAAATCTCCTCCACGCAGCGACTGAATTCGATCTAGCTGTTTATCTACTGTCGAAACACCTACCACCATCCGGTCTCGGACCCTAAACCTTCACGGTCAGGGGCGCCGTAGTGACATCAGTTCATGCCCTGAGACAACAAAGTCTGTATTATATGGATAGGAAGATATAAATTGAAGAGACACATCTGCGAAATTATTTTAAAAAAATACACCTTTACTATTGCATTTCTTCGCCGAATTGTCTCAGTTCTAACCTTCAAATATTTTAATAAACTTACAGTTGCAATTGCAGTTTCAAAATTACCCTTGCGAAATGAAATTCGTGGTATCTCCCTAAATTGGATAAACTCGTACCTTAAACATCGATCTCAAAGAGTAGAAATACTGAATTGGCAGGAAAGGACATTATTTACTTATCTTTCGCATTATTTACCAATTCAATATGCGGTACCGCAAGGCTCGATTTTAGGTAGTTATACGTAAACGATATTCCCTCGTTTATTAAAAACGGAAGAACGGTTCTGTTTGCGAATGACACGAATGTTCTTTGCCAAAAAGAAACAATAAATCGTACGATTTTAGAAGTTTCAAATTTGTTTTTCCTTCGTTAACTATTAATTTGTTATTACAAAACCGTTTTAATTTGCCTTTCAAATCAGCAATCGCATGCTCCATTGCAAATTAATAATATGCAATTAGCTGATTTTCAGGTAACAAAATGTAAAAATAAGAAAATAAAATAATAAAATTAAACACTAAATTAAGTTCAATATGTTACGCATTCAGAATTCTTTCAAATTCTGTCAGCCTTCATGCAGCTCGTTGCGTGTATTTTGCAAATGTACATTCCCACCTAAGATATGACATAATATTTTGGCGAAACACATCATGTAGTACTCAGACCTTTAGATTGCAAAAGAAAATTATTCGAATATTGAAAAAATTCCTTCCGCGTTATCCCTGCAAGCCTCTCTTCATTGAGCTTGGAATCTTAAAATTGCCTTGCTTATATGTTTTTTCGAATCTGTAATATTTGTCAAAACTGACTTACTTACCGGTGGAAACATATTTCCATGCAATACTGATTTAATACTGATAATTATAATTACAACATAGTCAAAAAATCACGTTTATCAGCAGTCAGTATCAACAGCTCACTATCAGAAATCCACATACAATTGATGTACGTTACTTTACAATGGATTGTCAGACGACATTAAACAATTGAAGTCTGTTCACATATTTAAGTTAGAAGTAAAATATTTTTTGCTGCATAACTGTTTCTATACAATTAGAAACTATACTGATTAATAAAAAGAAAAATAATGCTTTTTTAAAAAGCAGCGGTATACATTGAATTCGTTTACATTTGTATTGTATATTTTTTAAATACTTAATATGTTTGTAACAAATAATGTACTTCAGCTTCCCGGTCAATGACCCCCATCTCGATCAGTTTTTGTCCAGTTTCCCTGATCCATTGAGCAATGCTGAGATGGCCCCTTGTTTTGCTTCTGGACGTAAATGTAGCTTCACGCTCATGTCACGTTTTGTTGAACTCTCCTTTTGCTTTTGCTTTTGTAGTAGAGGTAAGGGCGAATTACTATTTTGTTAGCAATGCAGAAAAATCATACTTGTAATTCGTTTACCGATGCAAATAAGGTTTCTATAACTTGGGAACAAAAATGTTCATTTTCGTTAATTTCGCGCTTTTTTAAATTTATTTTTAAGTATTTATTTTAAACTGTTACTCATCTTTCAACTATTTTAAGTTGAAATGATGAGAAGGGTTCTGCAGCTCAAGAAAAAGTGGGCAAATGATCTTCACCCCCATACGTCACATACAGATTTTTCCTGTTTTTTAACTAACTAAATAATTAAATCTAAATCTAAATTGCCTTCAACGTTGCTGATTTATTTGCAAGGATTTTCCCATTTTCCCACTTTTACTCCAAAAGCTCGGGTTAGATAATATACCTTTCTTTCTGCGAGTGTTTTCTTTCCAAATGACATGTTGGGCAATTTCATTTCAACGTCTGTATAATGCTGTTGAAAATATTGTAGTGGCTTACAAATCAAGCATCATGAAATCATATCGATGCAACAATATTCTCCTTATTTTCGTATCCTCGATAATGATTACGACTACGATTAGACTGCGTAATTGCTAGTTGTTTCTTGGATGTATTTTAGTCCGTATATTCATGTTGAACTATTATACTATTTGTTTAAAACTGTGCTTATGCGTTATTTTTTTAACAAATGTCTTTCCCTGACTTTCTGTCACGTCAAAATTAGTTCAATTTCATTTCAACTCTTGTGTATCGCTATGCATAATGATTTCACAATGTGATTATTAAAAAACGTGAAAACGCTGCCTCAAATATACTAAAATATTCGATAAACTTACTTCGTATTATAAACAATCCTCTTAATATAGAAAGGATAAACCAATACTCTTTACATAGAATTTCCCAATAGATGATTTTCCCCCAATGCTAAATTTAAAAATGTTACGCGTACGAATTATCTTCATTTTCAAACAAAATTATTTCTATGTAGTGTGTACTATGGTTTTTCGATTTCGATATTTTTAAATTAAATACCTAACTAAAGCCGATAATTCAAACATCTAGGTAACTCAAGACCTCAGTGATACTTGGTATTCTCAAAATGGGTATAAATTCTTAGAATCTCAAATATATTCTCAAACAGAGAAAAAGGCTAATTAAACGAATGAGCTATTTAACTAGGATGAAAAATGCACATATACATCATACGCTATTTTGAGGAATGGAAGAAACAGTTCGAACAAGGAGGTAATTAAGCGTATCCGCTGTTGCGCAAAGCACGAGGCGAGTGGTGACGCAGGTGCACTTTCAGGTACTCAGTGCGACCACGTGCACAACTCGCTTACCCCAAATAGATGGGTTGTTAAACGTCAGTGATTAGTGCACGGAACAAAAACATTCACGTTTTAAAAACTGGAACACAGAAGAAATGAGATACTTGAAAGAAAACGTGTTATGTAGGAGAGAGAAGGATTTTTTTTGTGAGCTGGAAAGCTATTTGCCTTCACAGCATTACACTCTTTACCTGTGAGTGAAATTTCTGTAGTGTTTTTCTATTATAAAACAACGAAACATATTAAATGTAGTGAACCGTTCCTGGAAAAGGCGTAATAATTCATAGATAGATGAATTTCAATCAATAGAAGCTCACGAATTGGGTATCTTAGGGAAAGGAATAGTACAACTTTTTAAACAGTAAAACCTTGTTGAAGCACTTCATTCTCCTACAATCACAAATGTTCTTATGTATTGACTCATTACCAAAATCCAAATATATATTTGCACAATCATGGCGAGAATGTTTAGTTAGAATTTGGATAATTCATCATTATTAACGTATATTTTAAAATCCAATAAACTAAGTGAGGTGTCAACATCAGGTGCCAGGTGCAAAGCCTCCACACTGTTTAAACTGAGCCCTTACTCCCCCATGATCTGACAGAGACTTTCCTAACATCTTTCGTTGCTTGTAGCGGGGATAATAGAAAGAGACCGAAGGGTGGTGGAAGAGGGAGGGAGGGAAAGGGCGTGGCCGCAGGTGGAGAGTATGCGGAGCAGAGTTTGGCGTGCGGAGCGGGACCAAACGGGGCGGAATGAAGCAGGGCAACCAGGGGGGAGATTGAGATGGAATCGGAATGG
>BOPP01000322.1:69777-80922 GCA_017312745.1 Gryllus bimaculatus
CCCAGATGGTGGAGGGATGAAGCATGGGATGGGGTGGCTCTACTAGTGACCATCATAGCATATCGCGTATTTAAGGAGGAAGTTAAACATTGGATAAGGTGTCTATAGGAGTGAGTAGTGAGTTTGGTACTTGGACGTCGTTATAGCACGCGGAGAAGGCCAGAGAACCGTTGAGGTCTCGATCGGAGCAGCTCTTTTGGTCGGTTGAAGGAGGGTATCGAGCCTGGCGGGGGGTGAAAGTGGGTTTGAACCTGAAACATCCGGGAGTTTGCTGCTCGGGCGGTTGTATCAGGGTAGTGGCCGGCAGACGCCAAAAATACCGGAGGGCTGTAAACTCCGAGGATGCCTAGCTACGCGTCAACACGAGCTGTGTATCTGCAGTTTACGAAGCAGGCAGCGGCTAACCGTAAGTTAATACACTGTGGTGTGGCGGCAGTAACCAAAAGGGTGGCCCGGTGCAGGCCTCGCGCCCAGCCGGTGGTATCTCGTATGTGAATAGTATTGGCAGTGAGAGGAAGCTGTGGATGTTCAAGCCTCAATATTGTAACGCGCGCGCCATCCTGGCGCCGCGTTTCTCATTCACGTTTGCATCGGGAAAGCTTGACGTGTAATGTACTAGGTGGTGTAGGAGTCGACGGGGAGATGTGCCGGAGAGTAAGGGCCAGACAGATCTGGCGTGCTGTAGGGCACACCGGTAAGGCCCAAGCGGACGCGTGGTTAACAATTTTGCGCCGTCAGGCCATTGTGACGGTAATTGTCACGCGGACCGAGGTCCGAATCAGCCGGCATACACCGTGGCTGTCGGTATTTCTGCGGTAAAGCAGTGTTCTGAAAAGGAAAAGTTGCCACGGAGTGTTTTTAATAGTTGAGCCAATTCATTGTAACTTGTACATAATCTTTAATATAAGTTATTTTTTCTTTGTAATGAAATTTATTTCTTAAATTTCCTCGTCACAGACTCGGGAAACCTTTTATTTCTTAATTGGTGGCAGGGGTTTTCTTACGAAGCCCCAGGGGTAGTAGTTGACCCACCAATTTTTTCTAAATTGGTACGGGGTAAGTCACACACGCTGTACCCACCAAAGTTGTTTTTTCTAAGTTGTGGCAGGTGGTTTACGAAGCCCACATATGGCAGCAGTTTCACTAGTAACAACGGCATAGGACCGCGGAAGTAGCTGTAAGCAGCCGCGGGGCAGTGGGCAACGGGCAGTGGGCGCCTGAGTCCATTGGTTGGCGCGCTGGAAATAACCTGCAGTAAGCGTTGTGCATCGGAAGAGTTGGTGCACACTCCGTCGCATTCACGTGGCGTCGGCCAGTGTCCGTTGCACGCCACGGTAAACGAATATGTGCGGTAATTCGGTACCCTGATAGTTTCGGGTCGTGTATATATCGCACCTTTTCCTTTTTCTTAATTGGAACTGGACTAGTGCTAGGGTATGGTACTGGTTACATGGTACTGAACTGAGAGAAGACACCCGAACGACCAAACGAGAGGCAAGGGACGAAAGGACAGCGATCCAGGATGCGCGCACGCGACACGGCGGTCACAGAACGTAAGAGTGTTTTTTTATACCAGTCGGCTGATTCAATTTCAATCAAATGTCTTTTCCTAGCGGGGTATCGAAAAAAGGTACTTGTGAGGGTCGCGAATGAATGGGGAAATTTTGGAAGGGGACGAAAACTGTTGTAAGGTTAAAGGTATTAATCACGGTGAACGCGAGCAGTAACGATGAAGATTTTGTTAGCCAACTCGCCGATCAGGTTAAGAGCAGATCGCTGAATCACGCGAATTCCGAAGAGAAAGAGCGAGAACGCGCAGCGCGAATTCGGAAGAGCGAGAACGGCAGCGCGGAATTCGAAAGATACGGCAGCGCGTAATTCGAGAAAATGGATGCGAGAACCGGCTACGAACTCGAAAGCTGAAGTTAGCGATCAGGGCCCCCCTAAACCTCGCGCGAATCTTTGGTGTAGTAGAGATTCGGGAAACAAAAGTAAAATCCCGTATCCAATCAAGTAATGGATAGATTTAAAGAGGAGAAGTTGAGGATATTACTTAATTTTTAAGTGTCTTCGAAGCGCATTGCCTCGTCAGCTCGACATTGCGCTCAGTCGAATGCTCAGTCAATTAATGGGCCACGCTTCCCAATGAAATAATACTTGGTTATTGTAGGATCAGATTCACCAGAGCAAGCGATTATGACCAGATCAAAACTCCAGTTACAGACTGTATAATTCACGCCCGAAAAGTGTCTACCGATGTTTTGCAAGTCACGCAAAGGAGCAAAAACTAACTTGAATGTTTATGCTCGCGAAATTTGGACGAATTATTGCAAAAGTGGATTTCAGGTTAAAAAGTTGCAAACTTAGAGCATTTATTGAGTCTGATTTTACGACCAGATGAAAAACGGAAAAAGTACCGGCGACATACGTCCCACTTTTAGATGTTTGGGCGACAGTTGCCCAGTCCCAAGATTGGCACCAGGCTGGACACCACCGAGAACAATCCGAATCTAGTGGGTACAAGAAAGAGTTTTCCAAATTTAATAACAAGGAGCTGTGGGGATACACAAATGGAAGAAGACAACCGGAAAGCGTGCCGTTCATTTCTAAACCCGCAGCCGCCAAAGTAGTAGAAATGCCGAATTCGACTAAACCGCAGGAACGACACGTGCTAATTGTTGTAAAAAAACCGGAGCACATAAGAAATATCCCTTCAGTAAACAAAAGCGAGAAGTCGTTCACGTGGGTTAACGACAGTGCGCAGGGAATTTGTTGCTTCCTCACACCGTTTGGTCGGCACGTTTGCGGATAACTAGCTTATTACCAATTTCTTCGCTGATACTGGTGCTTCACCGTAATCTAATCAACGCAAAGCACGTCATGCCTAATTCAATATACAGGCGAGTCCGTATAGTAACAGCCCCTGGCAGCGCCGAGAAATCTACCGATGGCCAAGAGTTTGTACTTTGTAAGAACCGTTCGCGTAAAGCGATTGGTTTACCCGAGGCCGCCCAGTCGGCGAAAAAATTGCGAGTTTAGTGAACTACATTTTAAGCAAAAGTGAGTCTGCACGATGTTGCCGGAAATGAAGCAACGGTTCTTTAAGATAACGCAGTTTGCTTGCTGTGCAGCAAACAGGCCGACGCGGGCAGGACAGTGGCAGCTGCGCCACATGTACACCCTTGCACTACGAGCAGAAGTGGGGGGCGTGCTTAAGCTAGGGCGAGCTTGCAGAGACGGCGGAGACGGGACGCAGCACTTGAGCGGACGCGAACAAGGAAAAAGTGTCTTTCTGGGCGGGGTTGACGAAACCAGGCAGCACAGCAATTGTAAACGACGCGGTAAGTTGAAGCTAGAATTCTGTGTGTGTTTGCTTTGGCCCGGTTAGACCCTGGCCGAATTATAAAAGCTCAGAGGCAGGATGAAAGGAGCTCACATCCTTATAGACCTAGGAAGGCCCGGAGCGAACCGGGCGCGTATTTTTATAGAACGCGGCCTATTGTTCCGAAACCGGCAAAGCAAAGCGCGGTAGAGATTTTCCCATGCTTGGTGCACTCCGCGTGTGTATCGTGGCACGATTCTTGAAACGCTGCCGATGAAGTTGCTCACGGTCATTTAGGTCACGAAAGAGCCAAAGACGCGATGGCCAAGTATTTCTTTTGATCGAACTGTTATAAAGATATGAAAATTTCGGTGCGCAGCTGCGTTTGCCAACGAGAGTAAACGGCAGCGAGAAGGCTTCGCACACCTTTAAAAATTGTAACCATACGGGCCGAGGCGTTCGAAAAGTAAATGTCACGCGGTTGTGGCCCATTTCCAGATCTGAATCAGGAAGTTAAGTTTATACTTCACTGCCAGGTTTTAGCCACAAAATACCCTGGGCTATTCCCATTACGTGATCTGACGACGGTCACAGTCATTGAAGCTTTATTAGACTTGTTCAGTCGATTGGATTTCGGCGAGAGCATTCCAAACGGATTCAAGGAACTTGTATTCACCAGCACTCTGATGGCGGAATTCGCCGAAATTCTTGGCATCAGATTAATAGGAGTTCGCCTTACCAATGCCACAATCAATGCCGTAAGAACGAATGCAAGAACAGGATACCGTCTAATGAAGTTCTTCTGTTAGAAGCGGGATATCGGATTGGGAAGAGCCAGCTCCCTGGCGATATATGTTCGCTCTACGCCACTAGCGTGCACGAATCTATTCGATTTTCCCCACTGAGACTGTATATGGCGAAGAATTCTCCGCCACAGCCCATGACGGCTCCTGTACGAAAACCTGCGGGCAGATGAAGCGAAGGTAGGCTCGTAAGTGTTGAGCCCCGTTTTCAAAACTGAAGCGGTCGCGTGAACTCGCTCACCCAAAAATGACGGCAAGAACAGAAAAACGTAAAGGTTGTGTATGACCGGAAGGCCCGGCTCGCGCAGTTTTGAGATAGGCGCGAAGGTGCTGCGTTCTGGCGCTACAAAACGCGGAACTCGCTGTGCATGTGATTGCCGGGCGAGCTTCGCGAGAAAAATGTCGAACACCAGCATTGTTAGTGCAGATCCCAGGGAGGAAAGAACCAACGCGTATATCACTCAAATGATGAAACGGTACACCAGCCGTAACAGATACGTGAACTTTCCGGCTCTGCGACGGTCTCAGCCGCAGGTGAGGAATACGGCGTGTAGACACTACGCGTTGAGGATTAGATTCCGAACGACTTCGACGCGGAGGAAATGCTTCAACGCACGACGGTTGACCCGAGTTCCCGTGACGCACTAAAAAACCTCATTTGTAGATACCGGGTGCATTTTACGTGAAAAGCCTGGTTCTAACCGATATCACTGACAATGGATATTGAACTGACCAGACATTATTAAAGTCGTTCGCAGTGA
Source organism: Gryllus bimaculatus (assembly GCA_017312745.1). Classification (NCBI taxonomy): domain Eukaryota; kingdom Metazoa; phylum Arthropoda; class Insecta; order Orthoptera; family Gryllidae; genus Gryllus; species Gryllus bimaculatus. The sequence goes on from BOPP01000322.1 coordinate 74,664, forward strand.
CCCTAACCGCATGCGCCGAGACAGACCAAAGATACTGCGGGAAGAACAGCAGAAAAGTTGCTTTCGTGACAATATCATTGTGGAGGCGGAAGCGATTTCCACGTTCCCCATGATTTTAGTTGAGCACGCGGCGAAAGGAAAACCGACGGCTGTATTGATATAGGCCCCAATCAGCGTTATCAAAAACTGAGTATTTTCCTTGCCAAAATCTGGAAGAACCAGTTCTTGAACAGTAGCAGCAGCTAAAATCATTAGTGTATTTAGATCTGAGTAACTCTTTTGCAAATAGGTCTTTACGGATAGGCGCAGAGTATCGGCGTTCTGACCAGCTCGGCACGTATCCGCCGCTATTGTCCCTTTGATAAAAACGGCCCTTATCAAGCTGTAAAATTATGGGCACTTTACTAAAAAATTGTCAGGAATTCGCCATGCCGTACCTCGACGAGAATCGCTGTGTTAGCATTCTTCGTCTGAGCATATCGGGCATCTGAAGACAGTTTTCCAAATTTTAAAATCTGCTCAACTAAAACGGTACACCACGAAGTGTTTTTCGCGCCCTGACGTGAAGTATAGGATATGTAGCTCGGGAACGGAAATTGCGGGCCGCGAGGCCAATACAGGCTATTCGAATTTTCCCCGACCCGAGTCCAAAACAGTGCGTTCGTTACTCGATTGTCGGTACTAATCGTAGATTGAACCGGGTTTTCGGCAGACAAAGCGGCGGCACGACAGATGCGCTGTCGGGGGCGTGAGCGCCACAGCAAATTGTAGTACGGAAGCATGTAGGCTTCTTAAATGAGCTCGGCAGGGCGCTCGTGAAAGACATGGTTATGCAACCGGATTTATCTAAAGAATTCCGAATTCAGGCTGATGCATCGAGGAAGCTATAAGTGTAGCTTCTTTATCACAATCAATGACGAAGGTATAGACAACCGGTAGTATTTTTGAGTCGTAAAATTAAATAGAGCGAATCTCAATTTATGGACGACAGAAGTCGAGTGTTTGGCTCTAATTTGGGGCTTAATAACTCAAATTATATCTCGACGGGCAAGCCACGATTCAAATTGAAAACTGACCGACAATCCCCTAGTTTGCGTACGTAATCACTCGGCGCAATCCCAGACTTATTACGCTGTCTTTATTAATTCAGCATCTTGACTTAAGAATCATACACAAAAAGGGTTCTGACAACCTAAATCCTGACTGCGCTTAGCCGCATGTACGGATGAATGAATTGATCTCTGACAGGTGTAGAAACTCACATCCGGTTCGTGACCACTGTATAAAATTGTCGGTTGAAAATTGATGTAAATAAATTGGTAAATTCAAGGGTATTTCATTTTTGTTTTGTGTTATTTTTTCATATGTAGATGCATAACATGCGCCAATAAATCAGTCAATGCGGCACATGATGCTATGTCCAGATTTTTGTAATTGTATATAGGCAGTAATATTCATGGTACTTTTTTTCAGAGAATTAATTTTGTACTTCAAGAGCTATTCATGAGTAACTACTATTTTATATAAAAGGGTATTGATTATGTATTTCAAAGAATTTTTCAATTGTATGTCGAAGAAATTGGTCATCTACATGTGTATGAGTAATTAAGGTAAATGCACATAGCTAGGAAAGAGGGCATCAGCCATAGATTTATATTTTTGTAATTAACAGGTTTGGTTTTTTGACTTTTTCTGTTGTTTAACGCAGTAAAATTTAGAATGTAGTCAACACCCAGGTTAATATTAAGCAGAATTTTTTCCTGTGCACATTTTGCTGCGGAAAAAAATCTACCCCGAGCATGGAGGTCTGTGGCCGTCGTTAACACGAGGCCAAACCGTTAGTCTGGTGAAAGTAACCTGCGGGAGGACAGGGCGTTTAGACCTGAAACATCCGGGAGTTGCGCCTCGGGCGTTGGTGAACTAAGGTAGTGCCGCATGACCAAAAATTACAGAGCCAAAAATACCGGAGGCTGTAAACTCCGAGGATGCTAGCCTGCGAGCCTCGTTTACGGAAGCAGTTTCAAGTATGTATTTCACCTATATTCCAGGGGAAAATCCGAATTATGATAAGAATGATATGCCTATGACCATAAAATATGCATCTGAACACTTTTTGCCAAAAAATATCTAGTTAACGTTTACTATTTTTGTGACTCGTCGATGTGCAAATTGTTTTTCGAAGAGGTATTTTTGTCAATGAGGATAACATTATGACAAAAATTAAAATCACAATATGTAAAAATAATTATGACCATTGTAAAGGTAAGTCATGAAAACAATTAACGCCGGCTTGGATAGCCGAGGTCGCTAAGGCTAAAGAGCCGTACCTGCCACGTACCTGAATGATCGCGGGTCCGAACATGGATGTTTGTGTATGTCCGTATTCGTATTTGGCTCCCGTTACCATAAAGTTACAAAACCACTGTTAATTACAGTAGTCGCTATATGACCTTAGTAATTGAAAAGTCAACCTGAAATAAGTAAAAAGAAACAATTAACATAAATTAAGGAACAGAATATTAACATTACAAAATGAGAACATTTTGAAGCCGAAAATCTGAATTACATTGTGTGAAGTAAAAATATAATCGATAATACCTTCTCTTATGATTAAAATCTATTGATTGATTGATTGTTTAGTGATTCCGGGTGCGTCAACTACCAGTCATTAGTCCCATAAGTGAATGCATGTATTTTGCTCAGGAGGAAGTGTTGATCTATCCCCTACCATATGGCGAGATCTGGCGCCGATCTACCGTCGGCTAGCGGGGTTTCCTTAACCAGGTATCTCCCACCAGTGAGGCACCGCCCCAACCGGGACAAGCTCTAAGCACCTGACCGGTCTCCCGGAATCTGTGATAGTGTAGTGCGTGTTAGTGTAAGTGTATGTGGCGAGTGAGTATAGGACAAAGAAGAGGAAGGTGAGAACGCGTGCGGTGCGTGGCCCGTTTGTTAGGGTACTGCTCCGGCATTCGCCTCGTGTTGATTGGAGAAACCACCAAAAATTACTGATCAGAGCAGCCGGCCGCTAGATTTCTCCTCCAGACAGCGACTGAATTCGACCTAACTAATGTGGCGTCATATCTGTCGCCAGTACAAACGTACTATATCAGCCACGTGGACAGCGCTGGCGGAAGAGACGCTGGACTGCACAAAGGCTAGGGAGCAAGGGAAGAGGGGTTCGTGGGCGGAAACTGGGAGAACCCGAACACGGCGGAAACGCGTCGGCGGACACTGCGGGTGACGCAGTTCCGTCAGCCTGCCAAGAAGGTATATAAGCGGATCCCGACCTAGCTCGATCTTCTGTTTTCATCTGATTCTTGGGCGCGTCGGTAAGGCGTCGTGTGGGTTGTGCGCGGCGTTGCATTGTAATGCATAGGCGACCGAGGCGGGGAACCGAAGCCGGCGTGCTACGTCGTGACGGTAGGTGCGGCATACTCGCTGGTATGCTCGCGTAAGGTACTGGTGCATCACACCGAACATGGTAATTAATTATCGGGCCAGCGGTGGTGGTAACCAGGGAAAGTTCCTTCTTGTAACGATCAATTTATTTGTAAATATTGTATATAGTATTATGGTGTCGGAGTATTTTATTTCCAATAAATACTAAATATTTACAAGCCGTTCACGTCTGTAATTTATTGCCCCGGCAAGACGCCACACTAACAAGCTAATGTCCTGCCTCCGTCTGATCTAAACCCTGCCACCGTCTGGTCTCGACCCTAGGACCTCCTGGTCAGTGGGACTGCAGTGACATCAGTAGATGCCAATAGCCATCTCTCCCGGTTTGATGATCTTAAACAATAATCTATGATATTAAAGTGAGCGACAAAATGATGCAAGGAGTACAAGTAACTAGCATTTTGAAATCAACTAATTGCAAATGTTTACTATAAATCTAGTACTCTGTTCTTACATTACATTTTTACTAAAGGCAGAATGGTATAGGAAAAAAGAAAAAATGTCTAGAAAATATAGAGAATAAATTATCTTTAATTTTACAACGTAAAATTTAAGACTCATGAAAAGGTTATGATATTAAGAAATGATTTATGATGTTGTTATAGATGGATAACATAGTATGTTTTCTTCTGTTGCAGATGTCTCAGCTTTTATTCAAAGAATCAGTTCAAAAGACATTTTCTTAATTTCATTTTCAAAACGAATTTTCTGCATATTAATATTTACAGCAAACGAACAAGAATCATAGACACACACACACACACTGGCTAGCGACAAAACGAGCAGTAAGTATAAAACCCTACAACACAGTCGTGAAAGAGTCATAAGCAAATTGGATGTAAGTCGTCTTTGGGTCTAGTGGAATTCTTCACAAAATTAAAAACAAAGAAACTTCAAAAAGAAAGAAGTCCACTTTACTGCTCGATTGTAACAACAATGTACAACACTCATACATTATATAAAACACTATCCAACACTAAAGACCCAATCCCACCTACATCCTTATGCTTCATTGTTACGAAACTCACCCTAACATGAAATCACCCTAACATAATCACGCACCCCCTTACTTCTCTTCTAAACAAATCGTGTTTATAACGTGTTTAAAAATGAAGTAACATCTTTATTTCTCTTTCAAATATTGAAAATGCGCTGTCCAAAAAATCTATGGCTTCTGCTTTGCGGTAAGTGTATCCAGTTGTTCTAGCAATATTTACAGCAAACTTGAACAATAGATCCAGAATGAGATCATGAATTAAACAAAACTCACGAATGCATTTTAAAGGTGAACAATTTGAATTAAGTTCTCTATTGAAAACTGCGTTTCAACGTCAAACTGATTGGATTCGTAAACTTCAAGAAATTTAACATCATTCAGAAATTCTATAAGGCTGCAGTTAAATGTTACTAAATTTGCAATATCATTTTGTTTGCAGGAGTTTCACCTCCACAGATCGAAAAGTCTCCATTAAACTGTGCCCATCCGTTCGTAGGTTCTATGTTCCTGCCCCCCCCCCCCCCCCCCCCCCCCCCCCCTCGCAAAAAAATTATCGCGCCATTTTTTACTTTATGTGAAAGAGCTATCCAAATAACACATCCTTTCACAAGGAACTGATTCGATTGGGAGCACGGTCTGCACTTCCTACAATTGACGGACAATACCTGCATTCGCATTTGATATTGAGGAGGACGTAGCGCCGCCACAGTTAGGAACCGGAAAGAAATTCTGGGGAAAGCCATTCATTATCCCTGGATAAAAATGCCTGCAACGAAGAATTATTGCAAACTGTTTTATATCCTCGCGGACACAAATGTTCCCAATTTCAGAAACTCTGGATTCCGGTGGGGGAATGATTGTGCAATCTGTATTTTTTTGTGACGTGACTAAATGCAGCATTTTATTAAAGAAAGAGCATTTTGTTTTTTTGTACTTGTATGTTCATCTGTATCACTAATGATTGAGACTGATATTAAGTGTAGTATAACAGTTTATATGGTTCAGGCTACTGTTATGAGTTCAATTGAGCAAAAATATTTTAATATTCCAGTTCATTAATTGGATTGCTGTGGAGGTAATACCTTTTATTATGATAAATTAAATTAAGATATTTCAGGTATCAATATTTAATTCAGCTAATGATCATTCGATCGTGTAGCGAGTCATCCTCAGAGGCTAAATGTGAATAAAATATTATTTAACTGGTTGTTGTTATTGTAATTGCAAGATGCCGTCAGCCAAACTGAGATCGTACATACCCTTGCAGCTTCGGGCCGAAAACAAAGATCTGCGTTCTTTTAGCGTTGTCTTTGTTTAAGAGCGCAAGCCAGGTCGGCTGCGGGAAGGGGTGGGAAGGAGGGGTGGGGGTGCGAGATGAAGGGTCGTAAAACGCGGGGTGCTGGTGGATGCTTGAGAGACGGTCGGGCGAAGCGCAAGGTCAGTGGAGTAAGTGAGGGCTGGGGGTGGGTTAAGGGTGACACTGTTGTGCTAATCTTGAGCAGAGTGAAGAGAGTTGGTCATAATGACATGTCATGTTCTTTTTTGAGGGTGTTGTGTATGTGTAGGGCTTCTAATTTTTATTTCTGTTCCAGACTCGTCTTCAATTTCTAAGAATTCGCGAAATTTATGTGTTTATCAAATGTGTGTTTGTTTAAATTTAAGGTGATCCGCAGAGTGTGAGACTGTGTAGTTGTATTTTTCCTGCTTGTTCGTGGTTCTTTGATTATCTGTTGGAATTTACGGCCTTTTGTCCTAGTATATTTGGCATTGCAATTGCTTGCACGTGAGAGCGTAGACTCC
>BOPP01000322.1:93397-133487 GCA_017312745.1 Gryllus bimaculatus
AACACGAACAAAGTCATGTTTTGAACAATACATATCGTAAAGGTAATACAACAATTCAATAAAGGCAAATATTTTCTTAAATCTTCTCTGAGTATGTTTCCATCACATTAAGCATAGATCGTATTTAAGCGAGGCTGCTTCCTCGTAACAAACACGAGTTACTTATGCATCAGGCTCTTGGTATGGTGGCGTGGAGTACACGCGATTACCCTTCTCGCGACTGTGGCGGGGGCGACGACGCGGCTATCTGCGCCATCGCGATCCTCGGAAAAACGCGAAAACAAATTGTTTCTGTTCCACGCGGCTGTGCGAACGGCTCCGCCTTCTGCTTACGACGCAATCTGCCGCTGTCGCCGCGACGCCCCACGTCGGTACGAGGCACGGTCCGCGCACATCTGCATCGCCTCAGTCGGCGGCGCCCGCTCAGACGGCTGTATTGTGTTGGTCCCTACTAGATGTAAAGGCAGCTATGGTGGGAAATAAGTCATTCGGGTAGGAATATAAGAACTCGTAAGAAAGAACGTCTGAAGCAGACGCGATAGCAGATACTTTGAGCGAAGGTTATCGACAGGGAAAATACTGGTAGTAATCAAAGGCACTTCATCGTTCTTGTGCGATATCTTTGATATAAAATTGTCAATAAATATTCGAAAAATCAATAAAGTTCAAAAACGAATTTATCCTACTAAGTTCAAAATTTACAAATTACAAATAATTTAAATGTTTTTTTTTATTTTTGATTTTGAATTCTATAATAGGTACTTTCATTAGTTCTATGATGAAAATTTAATTGTAAGGTTTATTTAATTATAATAATTTAACACTGTTTCATATGTATTTCTATATTTTGTAACATTCACCAAGAACTTGATGAGATATACTTTGAGATGGTTTATTAAGTAACTATTAAATATTTAAACCTTCGGCTAAATGAAAGGAAAATATGAAGATTGTAGAGCTAAAAAAATTTCCTCGAATGAAAGTTTATAAAAACGTAAACATTATTGTATAAAATAGTCCCTACAACGAACGATTTCATACTTTCATTCATTTTCGCATCAAGAATACAAAATTCCAAGGCAGTTCTACCGCAAAAATCTACCTCGGAACGTGTCTTTGATAATCTGTCGTATCATAGAAAGTTCCGCTAACGAAGTCAGCTGCCCCCATCGCCATAATGCTAATCCAGGGCAACTAAACGAACTGAATGAGCGCGTTTTCCAGCCCTCGTCCCATGTCGTCTGAGGCGATAGAGCTCGTTCGCGAGGAAGACCGCAGCCGAAGACGACGGCGACGGCGACGGCGACGCCTGCCTACTCACACTTGCAAGAACGCCCAATGCAAGGTGTCCAAAGAGAGTGGACAAAATCACACGTTTTGCGTTGTCAACGGGTTTTGCGTTTTATTGTAAAACAAATCTAAGGAGACAATAAAATATCTTCTGTTGCTGTGTAGTAAAAATATGTACTTTGAAGTGGAGAATGGACTTGCAAAACGGAGTGAAAATTTTTCTTGGCAGTTTCGAACGAAGTTTCGCTGTAATAGAATATTCTAAAGTATTAGATAAGAACATTTCAGGTTAGAAATGTGGAAACATTCATATACAGTATTATTATTGGAGCAAATACGATTTTGCTAATCTTGCTTTGTTATGATCAAGTTGTGTTAAAATGAAATTCAGGTAAGTTCATGTGCAACTTTGGAAGACGAACATCTCTACGTAGGTATTTGTCGTTGTCAGATTAGCCTGGTGCAGATTCGCTGGTTATGTAAACTGTTATGATCTTAAAAATAAGGCAATTCAATTGATTAGGTGCAATGTCATAATTCTTTCTTTTTTATAAAAAATGTTACTCAACGCTTCTGGAAAGCAACGTCACACTATTGAAATCATTGCAACGCCGCCGAGGAGAAATAAAATACTCCTAATCGTATTTCAGTTTGTCAATTGACTGAACGCACTCACGAAATCCCTCATCGTTTCCGAAGAGCCCAGTCACCGTCGCGAATGGCGTTTGGCCCACCGGTTTGGGCGCTTTTTGCACTGCTTGTGCGCGGCGCGGCGCGGGCGAAAGCGATAGCTTATCTGGCGCATCGCCCATCGGGGGCGATCGCCCGCCCGCCCGAGCGAGCGAGCGCTTTCGAACGGGGATCCAGGCGTGGGCGCCGCCGCGGAGAGCTTTTCTCCCGTTGTGACCGTGCCGGCATGCTGAGGCGCGAGGCCATCGCGAGCGCGCGGCTTCTTCGCTTCGCAGTCGACGCTTCGGTTCCCCTCTCTCGGCTCTTCTGCCCCCCGCCGCCGCCACCGCGCCACACAGTGTGTTGAAATGAAATGAACGCACTCGGTTTCACCCGTAAATTACGTCAAAATATTATGAACAAAAGGAGGTGGGTCACGTATATTCAAAGTAATGATTTTAAAAAAAAGAACGTGCAAACTACAGACAGCACCATTTTTAAATTTAATTATTTTTATTTTAATCAATTTCTTGTGTTTGCAGAATTGCTAAGAATGTCTAATTAATATATATATATATATATATATATATATATATATATATATATATATATATATAATTTATAATTTTCTAAACTTCTTTTACAAAACTTGTTCGCGTAGTATTTTTGTAAATCTATTGTTCTGAAAATGAAAAATGTACCTTTCAATTGTTTAGCAATGAATTTAGATTCAATAACATTTAGAAATGTTAAGAATTAGTTGTAATGAAGTGAGATTTCTTAAACTAGAATTGAGTGAAATCTGAGTTTTCTAACATTTTATACTTATTCTAAAATGCTGTATTTGTCAGGGTCGCATGTGGTCGTAATGGCATTTTGGCTTTCAGTGCAGTTCTTCATTTGCACTATTTTCATAAAACTCCCAGCTTGGCACTCCGAGATCCGAGCTCGAAATGGCGAACGTAAAATTTACTTTCTCGTCGAAATTATATGAATATAATTTTGTTTTACTTTCATGCCGTTTTGGCTAGCCTTTTTCATTCAATAGATAGTGTAAAACAAAGTTGGCTAAAAGAAACTGAAGTATTCTGAATGATACAGACCAAAGCCACATTATTTTTGTTCCCTTTCTTGATCTCATAGTTGTAGTAATGGCATGTATCTGCTAACTGCAATACCTTTCTCTTTCCAAAGCCTTGAGTTACTTCAGTTACTATGTTGGAGACTCCTCTACACCGTTAGTTTTATTAATGTGATTTGTGGATTTTTTGAAACTTGTTTCTGCTTGAGATTACTTTTGCTTTCCAGCAAAACGTTTGGTTTTATCTTTCTCACACTCTTCTTTCATTGCTCCCCCATTCTCATTCTTCTCAACGGTTCAGTTATTAAAATCGTTTAAACATATCGTCGGATTTTCTTTATTCTTAAATTACGCGCTTGTCACCACATTTCAGCCTACTGTGCATCGCTGCCGCCATCGCTGTGGCCGCGAACGCCCCCGTTCTGGGTCACTCGCGAGCCCCAAAACACGATTTCACTTTTTCTCTGCGTGTGCGAAAAATATACGAGTATAGGTAGATGCAGCTGGAATGTTAACGAACTAAGAAATGAAGACCTTTTCAAGAATGATTATTGAAGTTAAGTATAAAAAAGTTGAAATTATTGTTTTGATGTATTAAAATCAGACGCAGACCAAATCAGTTTTATCTAGCAGATTTATTTTTTCTTACTCCACCCGTATGGTTGCAAACAGGTGTTTGCTATTATAAAAACTTAATTTGTACATTATAGTAAATCTTCTGCTCAATTCCCATTTCAATTATTATGTGCTTTGTAATAATTTTGAAACACATAACGAGTGAACAATTCTAAAATTTAAGAAAATACTATTAATGTCCGTTCTGTCACTTTATGATTTACACTCGATTAATAACAGTTTCTATATAACCATAACATTTTAACAATTTAAAGATTAGTTATGTTGGGCAACTCTAATGGTAAACGACGAATGAAAGGCAATAAGTAATTATTTCATGGATTAATTGTTGACTGTTTAGTGATTCCGGTCAACTACCAGGGTCATTAGTCCCGTATGTGTAATGCATGTTTTTGCTCGGGAGGTGGCGGTGGCTTCCGGGCTGGATGGCGAGATCCAGCGCCGACCTATCGGGTTTCCCCAACCAGGTATCTCCCACTAGCGAGGCACCGCCACATCTGGGACAAGCACTTTAGCGGGGACACATGTCGGGTCTCCCGGTATGTGTGGTAATGTAATGCATGTTAGTGTAACTGTGTGTGTAAGGGGTAGGATAAGGAAGAGGAAGGTGAGACCGCGGTCCGTGGCCCGTTTGTTAGGGTACTGCAGCGGCATTTGCCTGGTGTTGATCGGAGAAACCACAGAAAACTACCGATTATAGCAGCCGGCCACTGGAATTCTCCTCCAGACAGCGACTGAATTCGACCTAGCTAACAAGCTCGTGTCGAAAATCTTGCCACCGTCGGGACTCGAACCTAGGACCTAGGACCTTCCGGTCAGAGAGATTGCAGTAACATCAGTTGAGCATTTTCTCTGCTGCGACTAGAGTTGGCGGAAGGGGTATCTTAGTGTGATTAATGACTTGGCTATGCAACATGGATAAACTTTCAATTCTGTCTCTTTTAACAACGTCCTTTTATCCTATCTATTCAATTCAATATTATTATTAACTGTCCGTATCATTTTCGCCTCAAAACCTAAATATGTTGCAGTTGTATTTGAGCTCGTTCTTACAAATTACTCTCTGGACTCTTATCTGGGAATAAAGTAGTTTTTGTGAAATGTGTACCATGTAATTAACTGGAACTTGAAATTAATTTTTTTCATATTAACGAAAAATGCGTGACGAATGGGAGCTACTAAGCAAGAGGAATTTGCGCCCACTTGGTCCCATGTTCACGCCCGCTGTGCCAAGCCTCCGCCTCCACCACCGTCGCTGAGGGCGCGTAGCGGGGGCGGGGTCGGGAGCGGGAGCGGCGGCGGGGGCCGGGCGAGAGCGGCGCCGCGAACTCTCACACGGAGAAACGTGGCTGCGGCCGCCGCTGGAGACCGGACCAGCGTCGGAAACCTCTACGCAGACGTACGCGCCCTCGCCCTCGCCCTCGCCCTCGCCCTCGCCCTCGCCCTCAGCCTCGGCCTCGCCCTCACCCTCGCGCCTCGCCTCGCCCTCGCCCTCGCCCTCGCCCAAGCCAACCAGCCAGCCAAGCCAAGCCCCAACGCCTAAGCCTAAGCCTAAGCCTAAGCCTAAGCCTAAGCCTAAGCCTAAGCTAAACCTAAACCTAAGCCTAAGCCTAAGCCGAAGCCTAAGCCTAAGCCCACCACATCGCCCTCGTGAGTACCCGCCCGCCGCGCCCTCTGAGCGACTCAGGGCAAATGGGCCAACGAGCGGCGACAAGTGCGTTGGCAGGCCGTATGCCGCGCCATTGCGTTTCGTTAAGACGGTAATGCCTTCACAAGTGTCACGTGTGTGGAGTCTGAGATGTAGATAGTTATCTAATCACTCATAGACTCGTGGGATACGTGTGCGGTGTACTTAGAACCTTGGACATTCGAGTGAATGAAATGGAAAGTCGCAAAGATGGCGGACCTCCGGTCAGCTGTTCGGGCATTTCAATGTATATGGCTTTTTCTCTTAACAAATGGACAGGTGGCACAGTAATATTGTTGTCACTTGCATTTTGGAACCAGTAAAAACAAAATAGATCTATATATTTCTGTATTATTGCATTTCAACTGTTCTTATCGCCCCAAAAAATAAAGCTACTTGACGAAAACAAGTTTCATGACCTTCTAAACATTGCATTTGGCGTTTACTTCCATCGCACTGATATAGTGACATTTGGTGGGAGCGATGGAAGTTAAGTGCCGGTCGCAAATGATCCTCGTGGATTAACAAATGCAGATCGCTGCCCACAGTGCTCTGGTGACCTCCCGCGCGACCTTCGCGCTGGCGATTGAAAGTGTGCACACCATGCCGCGCTGCGCATGCGGTTGCAACCACATAACTCGGGACAAAGACTCAAAGGGATATTACATCTGTAAAATGAATGCGTGTTATCGCCAAAGACGCTGACAATTAGACAACATTTTTACCTTCACGTATTGTTAACTTATGAATTTAATCCACCATTATAATTTTGTTGTCATAATGTCTTTACTTTCAGAAAAACGAGTATTCGTTAAAACTGGGAATTATTTGCATAATTTGACAATTTGTTTGAATTTATTAATTACTTAATGGTTTATAAACGACACGTTTTTGTGCTTATTTGTAAAGAACTTGGGAGTGAGTGCTTTAAAGAATTCAACTTGCAAATTCATTCGTTACATCTTCTAGATGATAGAGGACACAGCAGTGTTTTTTAATGCATGCTTTAAGGAAGAAATACAAACTACAATACGCATCGAAGATGTCCAAAGCACTTTATTTACTGTGCAAGCAAATGCTTCCTTGTACTGTTGCCAGCAACAGAATGGCATTCTTTATATATATGGCAGTAATTTAAGTACATAACGAAATGCAAGTTCCTTGAACATTGAAAATGCATTACACCTTATATGAGGAAAACTTTATCTCGGTAGCAAAGTGCCCTGCTTGTGACTTCATTGAAGTATCCGCACAAGAGCATAGAAATGTGTAAAGGTTTCAAGAAGTAAAAACCTCAAAAGTGAAATGTCATTACAAATATATTCTAATAACAACTACTTAAGTAACATGATAATGATGGCGATCACTTTATATTACTTGAGAATATTACGTAGCAATCGTGCACTAGTTTCTCGATGACCGTGCTTTAATGACCACTTAAATTGCGTCATATATAATAAAAATGCATATCTGTAAAACGGAATTTAGTGGGTTTCACCTCAATATGCCATTTGTGTTAGAATGTATCATGTCGCTTAAAGTAAAAAAATGTTAAGGTCATATTTAATAGCTTTTAAAAAATGTTAATGAAAATGATTTATTGCAAATATTTATGGTATCGTATTTTATTAGTTTATATTATTTAACAAAATCCTCGGCGACCTGTACCTCTAACTCGCTGACTTTTGTTCTTGCAAGTTTTAGATTTCTTCAAATGTTGAGGAAACGATTTCGTATTTGCATCTAAACAGTTTTTCCTTCTTCAATTTGTTTTGAAATGACCCACGTAAAACGTAAATCCAAAATGCCAGAACTGTCTGTTCGCCGGCCCATGCCGCGCGCGCAAACAGATTCTGGCCAGGGGGAGGCTGCGCGGCCGTGACAGCGATCGTCCGGGAACGAGGCCAGTGAGCTAACCGCTCGCTCGAGTTATCTCTTCGTTACCCAAAGAAAACCTCCTCCACGCTTCCTTTTAAGTCCGGCGGGCGTTACTCACTCTAAGTACGACTTTTACGACGCTTGTCTGGCGGCTGCGGCGGCGGTGTTGCGGGTCGAAGACCTGAACGCCCGCTCAGGAGAGAAACGGCGCGCGGGATTAAGTCGGCGCTGGTGAGAGTGGAGCGGGAGCGGAGGAATCGGTCAGCGAGATCGATGTGGCGCCGGAGGAAGTGGCGGTCGCGAGGTGGCGGTCGCGAGGCGCCAGGCCGCTTCGAGCCGAAGGCTTCGCCAAAGAGTTGTTTTCACGTTGCTCCATTCAGACACACGTCTCCAGAAGTGGAATCAGCTGGTCTTTGCCGAGACAAACATTTGTTTGGTCATCTTACTGATACATTGCCTCATTCGGGGGTAACAGTTTATGTCGCATTAGATTTAAGTGATTGGACCTCGTTTTCGCAGATTGTGGTGGGCAGTAGGAACTCAACATTCTCGGCCCTTTGCATAATTCAGAAGCACATTTCCTTCTGCATCAGCCTCCATAAATACAACCGTATCGTGTTCTCAGGTCCTGGCGATAGACTACATCTTCGATTCGCCTCATTAAGATTCACGGCTTATTTCTCTTCAGCTTCCTGGAGCGGATCCAGTTGTCCTTTCCTGAGTAGTCATTTGGGTGAATGATTACGCTATGAAGTATTAAAGTTCGGTATTAAATTGTGAAGCGCATATAACTGCTCAGTGCATCTGCAAACCTTGAAACTATTCATTGCTCATTGCTCTCAACATGTCTTGATTTTGATGAAGTGAAGAAGTGTCCACTCCACAACAAATTTCAGCTGTATGATATTATAGTCTAATACGTTCAGAAATGTCACAGATTCTGTCAAGAAAAGAAAAACAAAATTCTCTAGAGCATATGTAACATACATAAAGTAGAGCCATCGTATTTTAAGTATCCGTGAATTTTTTTTAAGTTGTAGGACGTATTTGAAACTAATATGCCTCTATCCATAAACAACGTCATCTGAAGGTTCTTAAACTTAGATATAATAGTTTACAACACATTGTTTGGTCTCATTGTATATTTGGATCTAAAGCTTTCATACCTTATTTGCACACCAATGAATCACGTTTTTCACAAAATCATTCAGGATTTCAGCTTCTTGTTTCTCCTCCAAGTGCGTTCAAAGGGGGCACCCGAATTTTCATATGAGTCAATAATTTTGGTAGCTTTGTTCCTTCATTATCACTGAGTAGATATACTCAGTGTGTAAGTTTTCCTTGGGCGAGCATTGTAAAAGGATTTTTTAAGACCCTTAAGACAACGTACAAAGAAGAAACGACAAAGCGTGGTTATTCTAAGGGTTGACACGAGAAATATTATGGCAATCCATTACCAGCAGGTATATTAACGAACAGGAAAGTTGGCGATCTCGGAAAGAATGAAGGTTAGAGACATTCGGCTGCGATGACGAGAGCGAAGATGACGCTGACAGAAATGTTAAGAGATAATAGCGAAGAATATAAATTACAATGAAAGTGCTGATAGGGACACAATGAAGTATGATGAAACAAATATAGCAGGATTGAAAATAATGAAAATGGAAACAACCACTTCCAGGGAAGACAGTAAAACATTGAATGACATAGTTTGAATACATTAAGTCACGATCATATACAATTACAGTGGCTCACGAGTGTGACATCTGGTTCAAGTAGCACGTTCGTTTATTACGTAAAACAACCGAGCTTCTAGTATATTTTAATAATTTCATTTTAAAGTAAAAAAATTGGATTTATTAAAAGGTATTAATGCAAAACTGATAAATGCTAAGATATTGAAATCCAGTACTGGAGGGTTGACGAATGTGATTGATCAGGAGACAAGAGTGATGAAGTGAACCACACACTAGACTGTAACGAAGAAGATAAAGGATTGAAAGAAAGTGGTGGCGGATGGGGCAAAGAGGAGAGCAAGGGGGAGGGGCCACGGTCGCCTCGCCGGCGAAAGTTCACCAGTCGCCGCCGAAGTCGCAAGTTCAGCGCTCTCCCTCCGGGGAGGGGTCCCCTCTCCGTGCGAGAGGAAGTCCGGCCCGACTCCGCTTCCGGGGACACATGCGGAGAACGTTCATGTGAAAATATTCTCTACTTTAAAAAGTTCATATATCACTGGATTTATATCAATCAAATAATCTTCTTCTTGAAGAGGTGGTTCTCATATTTGAGATTGAAACTTCTTTCATTAAATAAACAAGTATTTATGGCTGGAATAATTGCTTATTATTTTATTCTCTTCTTTGTCTACTCAGCTATGATACGTCAGCTATGACCTAAGTGAACATCGGCAGCGGCCACCGTTCATCTTGCCCTCTGTCGCTCAACGAGGTGTTGGAATCGGTGACATGAATGCCCTTCTACCATGACTCGTAGGGCGATAATAGCGTAGTATCAGTTGACGGTTGGGTAGCCTCAAGAGAGGTTTCCGCGCACGGAGCGAGTGAATTTTCCCTAAGCCTTGTGCGACAGGCCGCGCCTTCAAGAGCGTGTTCTGTTAATTTAGTGAATAGTGATTTTTTTAAAAAATCGTTTCATATATTTGGCGATAGGTCTCGTATTTTGTTATCTCATCTAGAGGAAACTATTGTTTACAGAAAAATCCGTCACTGTCAATTTTTCTTATTTAAAGATTGACTTATTTTCACATGTTTATGACCGCGCTGGAAAGAACTGTCACAGATAGAAATTTCTGTGTGCTACGTAACTGACTCAAAATGTTACTAGTTCTTAATACGGTAAATAATATTTTCGAGATAGGTAGGATCACAAACAAGGCAATCTCTGACGATCCGGTGTCCGAGATCGCTAAGGCAGTAGTGCCATAGCGATCTCGCACTGAAGAATCGCGGGTTCGAGTCCCAACTCGGGCATGATTGTATTGTGTTCGTCCTGTCACCCCCTATCATCATATCGTGTCATCCTCACAGTTACCATACCGTTACAAAAAATAATGGTCACTAATGACCTAGAAGTTGATGCGACCTTAAATAACAAAAAAGAGGCAATCTCGTTTTACAGTTTCACGGTAGATAAAATTTAAACAAAACAATTTAAACTCTTTTCTCAACATCATTTCCTCGATGAGTACTACATCTGCAACATGCTATAATGTAGTTTCGTGTTCTTAAACGAGACCATTTGTGGCATTGTATTCGCTTGCTGCTACCCTCTGGTTTGGAACAGGTCCGAAGGTCGAATCGCGCTCCGGTCCGCTTGCAGTGCTGGAGGCCATGTGGCTGACTGAGCTTGATGCCATTCAGTAGCAGCGACCCGTTCGCCTTGCCAGGAATGACAACAATTATTTAACACCGCTGCGCTCAACCCAGCCCCTCCTCTCCACGCCATGCGTTGCCTCGGAATTCCACCTCGCCACGCCCCTCATCTCCCCGCCCCGACTCACTTTACCGCGTCCCACTCCGTGCCGCCCCGCTCCTCCCCGTCTCATCCCGTCTCCACTATGCTTTTGCCCTTCCACCCCGGCCTTTTTTCGACTCATCCCCCGTTCTGCTGCCCCGCCTTGCTCTGCCGCCGCATTGCTTCTGCCCCGCCTGCCCCGCCTTGCCCTGCCCTGCCCCGCCTTGCCCTGCCCCGCCTTGCCCTGCCCCGCCTTGCCCTGCCCCGTTGCCAGTGCAAACGCAACGCCCACCGCCGCGGTTGCACCCAATCTGCTTTCGTCGTCCTTGGCGCTGCCAATAGGGCAGCGGGGCAGCGGCAGCTGCGATCGCGGACGTCGGCGCAGTCCGCCCTCCGGCTCCGCCCCTTCAGCAGATGGGGACCCCGAGGCCTTCAGAGGGCGTGGTGTGGGGGTGGACAAGGCGAAATCGCGCGAGAGTTACTACGGGCACTGCAAATAAGACACTCTTTTGGTTCCTGTAGCCGTTGCTGCTTGCAATGGCTGGGAATTGACTTTTTTCGATGTGGGCCACGGGCACGGTGCCAGTTCGCAGGCCGCAAGGTCGCAGTTTCAATCACTGCTTTGGGCGATGGGATTAACAACGTTGAGAATCGTATGCCAAATCTTATTTGCTAATTTTGCAATTGGACTAGATCGTTCCTTCCATTCTAAATTTTATGTCTGTGCCTTAATATTAATATTAACGCAGTTGCGAAAGGGCATTGTGTTTTGCCATTAATCTACTTGCTGAAGTGTTTCATTTCAGAAATGAAACAAGAAAACGTAAAGGTTTTCGTGCTTCTTGTTTACGTATAGAGAGCCTGACAACGTTATATTTGTAGAAAAAAGTTACGCCTTGGAAAGTAGTTAACTTGAAAGTAAAAATGTTCACATTTTTAAATTAAGCTGGAGCATTTTGCATAATTTTAAAAGTTTTACAAGCTTAGGTCTGGGAAGTTATTTATGTTAGAGTTTCACTTGACACAGTAGTTAATTATTTTAGAGCATTAATTTGAAGTAGCCTACTTCAGTATGGTCACACTTTAGTATGGTCGCACTTAAGAAAATATTTTTTATGCAATAAATTCAATAATGAAGAAAATTGACTCACTTTTATCAATGGTGTTCACTTAAAAATGTTTCATCAATGTAACACTTAAAAATGTTTTTACGGCCGACTTAAAGTTTGTTTGTTTTTTTTTTATTAAAAAAGAATAATTATATACACGCCTCAGTTCCTTACATAATAAATATTTCTCTGTAAAAAGTAACAACAGCCTTAAGTCATTTACTTCGAACACTATTTGTACTTCCTTCGAACACTCACTCTATTGTTGCTTATCGATGATTATGAAATTTCTCCCAATGACTTACCAAGAAAAATTAAGACCATTTCGCTCATGGAATACATTTTTATCTATCGTTTGATCATTATTTTTCTCTATCTTTTCCATTCATGTTTCAATTCTCAAAAAACATATTGTTCTGTAAACTGCACGCGTCTGCTTCAAATAATCATTATTCCAACGCACGGATGCATCTGTAATCACCTCATTGACATTTCTCTTTTTGCCAGCATTTTTCTAGAAAAACATTCGTCAAAAATAGAAGTGCAGAGTCGCATGTGCTCGAGCATTTTGCATAATTCATCGGTGGCGCGTTGCTGACATCGCCGGACGCGGGCGATGGGATCTCTGCCGACGCTGTCGCTTTCGTTCTCAGTCACTCGCCCTCATCAGATTCCTTCATTAACTTTCTGTGTAACTGGACTTTTAGGTCTATTGTGTACTAGAGTTTTGTTTCTATATTCAGTTTTAAAAGCAGTCAAAGTCCAAAAGAAATATTTAAGTCAATAATTAATAAGTAATGCGATAAGTTCTTTATTAAATTAGCTTACTTACAATTCCAAGGTATCAAACGCTTACTTATATTGTCAGTATTGGTCTATAATTTAAAAAATGTTACTCGTGAGACGAGATAAATTCAATTCAGTTGGTGTAATGTGTAAAAATAATATAAACAGGCAACGAAATAAGTAATATGTAATTCATAGATTGTGGGTCTCTGCAGGACGGAGAGCCTCTTGTTCACATTTTCTGAGAGAAAATAATAATTTAGTAATATTTCACATTTTTCAATAAGATATGTATATTTTTTGGAATAGTTATTTTCTACAACTGAGGATGATAAAATTACCATAATTATTTACGACAACAAAGAAAAAATGGAACCTATTTGTGATACTCCGCATAAATGTTTTGGATATGGCTATGTAAATACCCCGTAACACTTTTATAGAGAACATGGTCGATTGTGTAGAGCAAATATCTTTCATTTCCCATTGTATATATTGCACAGTAGAGATTCATGCGAGAAAGCAGAAAATGAAAGATTGTTTAAACAAAATGTATTTGAAATTTTTGAACATTATCGTTTGCAGATAGTAGTCATTGTTTATGATAATAAAAAGAGACAAACATTTTAAATACTGGGAAACCTTTCAGTCATTGGAAACATTAGTCAATATCGGAAAAAGCGAAAGTTAAAATGCTGCAGCTGAGTGTGGATCAACAGTTTGACGTGAACCAACAATGCAGGGAATGAGACTAGCGACAGATGCTTTCTGTGGCGAGGTGAGGTTAACGCTAGGACAGCTGTACTTTCGAAGCAGATTATCTGCACTTCTAATGTTCAAATACATTCACAACATAAATTATTGGATGCACCATTTATGACAAGGTAAATTGAAGAACATTATTAGAATTGAAAGTGTCCGTTTAAACTTAATTTATGCATCCTGAGAGCAATGTTTAATCGTTCGTCAATTCACAATAAACTAAAAAACACCGTTTACATGGTTTTGGGTAGTTTTCTATCATCTTTCTTCATATTGAATTAGGTACTGGAAAGTAAAGTTTTCGAAGTGTAGGATTTCTAACTAAATTTATTGCAATCGTTACATAACCACACAGAAAATGGCTGAACCCGAATCTGAAGTTCATTTAGCTTCAGCACATCATATGTTTTAACTGAGATAAATTATAATTGATATAAAAGATGGCATTGTCCTCTGACGGGACAACACTCATCATGGCAGATTGCCTATATCGTTGGTGCTGGATCACTAGCCATCTCTCCAAGCAAAGGTTTTTTCTATTTTTATTTTTTTAATTTTTGAGGCGAAGGGAAACATCTGATGTAATGAAATGAAATGGATTTCAGATTCGGCTTCAGCAATCCCCAAAATACACAGGTAACATGGTCTTACCCCTCGGTTCAAAATATCTTTATTTTTTTCTATTTTTTAGAATATGTCAAAATCTTGAATATATTGAGTAAAATGGACACCGGATTTGGATTTAGTGACCACAAAACATGTAGAAAATATGATCTCCAGTCACGAACACTAATGATTTTGTGTGGCTGTAATGTCTGGTAAAAAAAGTGTGTGGAGTATCGAAGAGCAAATATATTATTAACATTCCATTTTATTTTTCCAATCAATCGAATCTGGCTTGAGTTCAAAACGTAATATGCAGAGAGAATCAATCGAGAAGACAGGAAAATCAGAGAGAGGCACTGTTGTGCATCTAGCGCTGAGAAACAAACAGGGCGGTCCCGGGAAAGCGGTTTAAATCTTAAGCGCTTCACCAGCAGCCGTTGCCCGTCTACATCGCCCATGCCACCCACGCCGCCCACACTGCCCTCTCATCCCCTCGTTACTTCTCTCCCTTCTCCAATAAGAGCTCCCACTCGCCACATCCCCAGTATCCGCCTCCGCTGCTCCCAACGATCGTTTCGTGAGCGTTACAACACACTCACCGGCTAAGACGGTTCAGGGCAACAGTTTATGTCGTACAGTGCCTCTGACCGGGAGGTGCTAAGGCTCCAGTCCCGATGGTGGCAAGATTTTCACACTGGCTTTCAATTGAGTCGCTGTCTACAGGAGAATCCTAGTGGCCGGCTGCTCTGATCGGTAGTTATCCGTCGTTTCTCCGATCTACACCAGGCGAATGGCAGAGCAGTACCCTAGAAAATGGGCTACGGATCTCGGCAAAATTTACTTCCACTTTCTTGTCCTAACTTCATCCCTTACTTACACACGCTAATACGCACATGCACGTCACACTTGTCGGGAGCTTAGAGCTTGACCAGATTGGCGCGTTGCGTGGGAGATACCTGGCCGGAGAAAATCCTCGCAAGCTGGCGTACGTCAGCGCCGGATCTCGCCAGCCATCGGGAAGGATTACCCCCTCCCCAGGATGATAACATACACTACACTTACGAGACTAATCACCTTAGTAGTTAACGCGCCCGGAATCACTAATCAATACACCATACTCCACGACTGGGGGTCTGAGAATATCAGATTTCTGTCAGTTATTAAAATTGCATTTCGGAAGAAACAGTAAAAACAACAAGCGCTAAGAAACGTGTATGCCAAATGCAATTTCATTCCCAAGTGCCAATTCATGAGCATTCTTTGCAGTATGATGTTAAAGCTCTGTTAACGCCTTTCTCCAGCCCATGACATCGGCGTGAACCTTTAAACCCCGGGTGCGTGGATCCGGGAAACTGCATGATTGCGTGTGTAGGGCCTCTGATGCACTGTGCAACACGTTCTCAAAAATGCACACAAAATTGTTTTTAATATTAATAACTTCATTTATTAATAATTTCAATAAGATTCGTCTCTTAAGTTTAAGCAAATTATTTTTTATTTAAATAACTATTAATAGAACATCAAAAGACCTGCATATATTTTGAAGAAATAGAATCAATTTCCACGACATACCAATATAACTTTTAAAATTTTACTAGTGACTAAAATGAAAGTATACCGGTAGAATACATGGAGGGAATGCTCTCGGAAATGGAGCTGTGCAGAGTAAAAAGTGAAATAAAAAAATGTTACGTAGGACCACGGAGGCCCTGTTTAGGCATCCTAGGGTCCTGCTCACCACACCATCCTCCTGCTCTTTCGCGTCTCTACCACGCATGTAACCGTCGATTTCCACCGTCACAAAGACTGCCACATCCTCCGCTCCACATCGCTCCTATCCAGCCCCGCCCCCGCCCGCGCAGAAACAAATCTCTCATAACCGGGCCCTCCCCGCAATTGCTTCCCTACGATTTCCAATCCGCAGCCGGACTACAATTACGCCCTGGTGACGCCCAGCTAATAGCCGGAGCGTCTGTTCGTGCATTAATTTACTTGGAACAGCCATATGGATTATAGTAATAATCCGGTTAAAATTACCATATCTGAACGGAAACTCTGACCTGCGTGCTCCATAGGAAATTAGCCTTGTTTATGGGGAGAAGCCACGTCTTGCCGAGTAGGATTTGGACGCTAATCTTCGTGCGGTTGGTGCTTATCCATAATAAATAAGTCGAAGTTGATTCTTTGACTTCGTATATCATCCACGGACAGATATACAATTCTAATTTCAGTACAGGCAAATTAGCAAGGTGCAGAGGGCCGCACCCGAATGCCCGCTGCAGTGTGATCCCTGTCGCTCGGAAGAATCAATCGAGTTCCAGCCCGAACCTTTCTACAACTGAACGTCGCGCCCTTCGGCCCCTGCTGCTAAGCTTTTCATGGTCTCTGTGAACCGCCATGCCATTTCAATAGCGCTCGGAATGCTAGGAATTCGGCACCGCTTCGGCTTTTGTGACGTATGCACATGCGATCCTATCGACCTTCGCGCCTGATGGCGGATTCAATGTGTCAAATCTTGTTTCTCTGTTGTTGTTTTTTTAACGACGCGCTTCGTATTGCTACTCGACAGTTATGCGGATTGACGCGTCCGCAGGATCTCGCAGGCGTTGGGGCGACTGCGCCGCTGTCACGGTTCCCAGAAGCGCCGCGGCCAAGCGAGGACGCCCTGCAGCCATCACCACGAGCGATGCGTAAGCGCGGAGTTAGTAAGGAGAGGATCAGAGTGAATCTGTGTTCGGATGAAGAAAAGTTCGGGTGCAAACGGCTGATGGTGCTAATGCTCGCACTGAAATTATTTGATCCAGGCATCCGTCAGTAAATTGTTACATACATGAAAGATACAATGGAATCGAAAAACTTAACCGTGCTAGCTGGGAGCTATCGCTGATACGGAAAATGCTGGATAAGACATAACTAATGTGTGTGTATAATCAACTTTACATTCTTATTGCATTAGTGACGTTAGGTTTACTGTTATCTTTAATCCATTTCATCCTATTCTTCAGAAATATCCGGTCATAATGTTGGAAAATATCAAATCGGTCTTCCGGAGAGACTCGTTCATAAGCGACGAAACACATTCCCCTATTGTCTTTCGTCATTCATCTTCGTCCAATGGCTCGGTTCCGTTGAATGATTTAAATTCATTTGATACATTCTGCCGACTTAGAATTTCGGCTGTACTCGCCTCGGGCTTTTCCCGGTGAAATAAGTGTAGCAAAAAACTTGTTTCGTTCGATGAGCGAGATGCCTTGTGAAAGACCTACGATTCAAAAAAGAGACAACAAATAATTGTCATAAAATTTCATACGAAATGGGCAAAACGTGTAATAACTTAATTTTAATTACGTTTTAGTTAAGCATGGAACTATGTTATCTCCTTTCAAAGGATTTGTTTCAGTTATTCAAATAATATTCTTCTCAAAAATAAAAATGGAGAAAGTAATACTCAGTTGTAGATAATTCTTGCAAACGGACCTAGCTTCACAACAAATTTGAAGAAAGATGTAGTTCCTTTAAAAAATCTATTTCATATAAACATACCTTTCATATCATGTCAAATATATCTCATTTCAACATATCTATCAGCAAACAGTTTGAATCTTTTAACTTCCACAACATTTGTAAAACAAATGTCCGATGCAGTCGACTGCAGTGTGATCCCTGTCGCTCTGAAGAATCAATCGAGTTCCCGCCCGAACCTTTCTTCACCTGAACGTCGCGCCCTTCGGCTCCTGCTGCTAGGCTCATCACGGTCTTTGTTTCCTAAGGTCAACCTCCATTCAATATTTAACAGCACCATTTTTCCGTGGGGGCTTGGCCCGGGCAGCAGAGAACATCACCTTGTGCAAACATGGCGACGCTGCAGCAAGCAACGCGACAGCTGCGGAGGGCGAATATTTGATGCGAGCGCGGTGAACAATGCTGCGATAAATACGATTGCGCGCGGTTATAAGATTTATTTACTAGGGCGTTGGATTTCTTTATGTGTATGTTTGGTTCTGGTGTCAAGCAGTGGGTTAGCATCACGGATGGGATGTTTCATTAGTAGTGTTCGAACGCTTTGATTGGAAAGATTTTGTCGTCGAAGTAAAAAGGCAATCAAGACGATTTGTTTGGTTGTGTTTAAGAACACTAGAACACTAAATGTGTGCTAATTATAAAATGTTTAAAGCTTCTTACATAACTCTGCAATTCACGGCACTGAGCTAGATGTCTTGTGTTTTCTGAGTCTTGAAACGTTTAATTGTTAATTAAAAATTAATGAGAGAAATATGAAATTGGAAAATAGCGTAAAAAACATCTAAATGATACACCTGTGGAAACCAATCAGAATTTGGAGGTAATTACATATGAAGAAAACTATTATGTGTGACACAAATTTATTTTCTCATTTAAAACAATTTGATATCTTTGCTTTGATAACTTTAATCTCAGAGCTGTACACTTGATTGTGCCAATTGTCTTTCTATATATCAATTACAAATTACGCAAGAAAACAAAGTAAAGAACAAGTGACAGCAGATAAGCGTTTAATATATTAATTTATCTTGTTTATACTCTAAAATCGGAATGATAACGCAGCTAAGACACACTAACTTTTATTTAAAGAGAAAATAAAGAACGAAATCCCTGGGTTTTAAATATATAGATTGTTTTTCCTAATTTCAACTGTTGCTGATCATTTATAACAATTTCATGTTCTCACGTATAAAAAGGATTGCTTAGTTTTATTAACGAATACACAAGTAAAAAATAACCATGTGGTTCTTACAGAGTACCTCATATCAATCTGATATTTTGTCAGGCGTCCTAACAAAATTCTATCATCGTGAAAAGTACGATTATTTAATTGCATAGAAATATATTAATTTATATTTACGATAATAAACCTTGTACTTTTCAATTCGGACAACACAATATGAGCCAGAGACGATACGTGCAGAATACAAGGGGATTTAATATGCGGTAGCCTCTACTTAGAAAGAGCTTTCCGCATGTTCGTTCTCTTTAAATCATTGAATGCTTGCGATGACGCAGATAACGCGGTTAGATTCGTTCGCCACACGGGTCACGAATTCTACGACCAATCGCGAATTCAACGAGCATCACGATAGCGGAAAATCGGTTCAGATTATCTTGAGACGTGCAACCCGTTCTTTTCTCGTTCCACATTAAACCATTATGAATCTGAAATTTCTTTTAAGTTCTGGGTTTGCGCACTGATCAAATGTTGTACCACCTGAATTTTCTATTATATTATTCGTTTCTACAATGTAAATATCTAAGAATTCTTGCTTTTTTAAATAATTATTTGTTGAAGTATAAAATACGAAAATTTTCAAAAGTCTTCACTGAACTTATGACTTCGGCCATCACATTAATATTGAGGTAGAACATTGAGATAAGCGTCGACTAGCGAAAAATTGTAATTTTACGTTGAATATCAAAATTTATCGTTTTTTGTTTCTTTAGTCTGTTCAGACAATAGTTCGATAGTGGAGGATGTTCGATTTAATTAAATGAACAGTATTTTTGCCTCTTTTGGAACAACAGTACACATGTAAACAGTTGACTAATCACCAGATTTTCATTTTTCGCGTCGGGAATGTTTTTCTTGGGTCATGAAACTTTGTTTAACGAAAATTATTTTTTAACTATAAATACGTTCATTTCGTTTTGTTATACTATTTTTGAGGAAAATGATGATCAGTTACTGAAAAGTTTATGGGTGAGCAGCATTGAGTGGAATAGCGAGAGACATGCGCAGTTAGTTCTAGATGGTTAAGATAGTTGAACTGCAGTTTTTTGCATTGCCTTTCCTTCAAACATTTTTTGTGTAATGCTTTTCCCGTTGATTGAGCGCAGATTTTAATTGATAATTAAATCAAAAGTTAACCACTTAGCTTAGAGACCGGCAGTATTCCTTAATACTTACACGATCCTATTTTCTGAGTCTATGCCGTAGCTGAGGAGGATGAATATTTTGTCGGATAGATAATACTGATAGAAAATGTGAATAACGAGAGAAAAATGATGACAGGGGCAAGCGAGAACACATGATGCGAACCCGCTTTGTCCACGACAAAATCCACATTCCGTGGAGGAATTTGAACCCAGTAATTCCTCACCAGCCGCCGGGGCACGGGTCGCGCCAGATGTTCGCGAAACGCATGGGAATCATGCACGTGTGTGCACTTGGGTGCGCGTCGCCGCCATGCGTCTGTTGAGTTGACCGAAGACGCGTTGAGTCACGGCATGGCGCGTGTAACTGGAGCACCGGGTGAGCGGTGAGCGGTGAGCGGTGAGCGGTGAGCGGCGAGTGGCGAGCCGAGACGTGACCCAGCCCCTCTCCGCACCCGCCCTCTTCACCCTGACCCGTGCGACGTGCGTCATGCGCGGGCGGTCGGGCATCACAAAGCGTCTTGTAGACGACACGCAGCAATTTACGTGCCTAATTGACCGATGCTGAGAAATCATTTAAGAATACGTGAAAGAAATCAGATTCTTTGGCTCACAGCACCTCATGTATACCTCAGTCACAAGGTACGTAGTTCATACAAATGCAAAAAAAGACGTCCATTGTCCTATATTAAATAAATAATTCGTACAAGTGCGAAGCCGAATGCAAATAAGATTACTAACACTGTTGATTTTTGACACATACATATTGTATTGCTAATAGAAAATTACTCAACTTTTTATACACTAATAAAAAGAGTGGGAATATTATCTCCCGTTAGACAAAAATGAAAGGTAATTTACTTACACTTACAACGATAATCCTTGAACACTAACATAATCTTCGTAGAAGACTAGTATTTCTTGTGGTAAATTCTTTTCAAGTTATCTGTTGAAGGAGGTCTGTAACCATTTAAATCATTATAAATTATTAGACGCAAAAAATTTAATTTTGCAAACCTCGTCAACTCTGACAAAATTGTAATACGTTGTTTCTGGGAATCCTGTATTCCTCGTTCTTTTAGTCCCTCCTGAATGAATGAAGTTCCATTTGAAGACAAATTTATATAATTATTAAAACTGAAACTGAATCAAGAAGATTATTTATAATATAAATATATTTTAAATATAAATATGAACTCCAACAATATTTTTAAAAAAACTTCAAATCGCTTTGACAACACACTAAGGCCCGAGCACATTTTCTAATCGCCCTTTTTGTCCTCAAATTCCACTGGAAATCCTCGTTTCGCGGGAACGGAATATTTATCAGATGCTGCTGTCACGACTGGAGCGCACCGGGCGCATGAAGCCACGAAGGCGCCTTTTGCAGTCCTTTGTTGCGCGAGGGCGTAAAAAGGCGACTAATCTCGCACCTTGCAATTCAGAGAATAATTTAATGCAGTGGGGAATGTGCGATAATAGCCCATAACAAGAACAATAAAGCCTCGTTGTGCGTCGGTGACCCCAGTGTTGCCGGACGTCAAACGGCAGAGCCGGACCGCCGTGAAGCGCAGGGCACGCGACCAACACCAGTGTCGCGGGCGAGGGGCGGGGTCGGGGTGAGGGGGCGGGGTGGAGACCGCGGACGAGGAGAGATTCAAAAGTGGCGGAACGTTGGGACCAGCGTGTAGAACGGACGGTGACGCGGGTTGAAATCGGGAAGGAGATGTTTAAGTGGAACAGTTGTAGGTGAGGCTGGACAAATTAAGGCAGAGAGAGAGGGAGAGTAGGGTAAGAAAATCAGGAAGGGGACGGCGATGAATCGATGTCGGATAACGGAGGGGCATGGTCAGGTCGAAGGGAGGTCAGACAAGGAACGGGATTAGGCATACGGGAAGGACGTCCCGATGAGTGCCAGATCGGCGGCGAAGTAGAGCAAAGGAACTCTTAAGTTCGCAGCACTAGAGAAAGGCAGGAGCACAGGCGAGGCGCAAAGAGAAAGTAGTCAAAGAAGTGAGGATAAACGGGTGAAAAGC
The DNA here is from genome assembly GCA_017312745.1 of Gryllus bimaculatus. Lineage (NCBI taxonomy): Eukaryota > Metazoa > Arthropoda > Insecta > Orthoptera > Gryllidae > Gryllus > Gryllus bimaculatus. Next base: position 115,313 of record BOPP01000322.1, read on the forward strand.
AAGAGGGGAAAGTGGAGGGAGATTGCGGGAATGGTACGGCGAAGCGGAGGAAATCGGGTACTGCAGGAAGGCGAAGAGGGATTGGGAAGGGGGTGGAGGCGGGCGGGGGCACGGTGGGATGGGGTGGGATAGGATAGGATAGGATAGGATAGGATAGAGTAGGGTGAGATGGGGTGAAGCGGAGCGGATAAAGGGGCGGAGAGGAATGAAGTGCGGTGTGGGGCGGGGATAAGAGGGCAAAAGGGCGGGGATAAGCATGTAAAGAGGGATAGGGCCGAATGAAATGTGGCGGGGTGTAGTGGGGTGAACAGGGAGCGCAGGACTGGATACTTCCCAGACCACCGGAAGGCCGCAAAATAAAATTCACGTTGGGCGGAAGTGTTACTTCACTTCCCCCTGTGCGGAATTGCGCGAAAGTGCTGAGAAGGTTACTGTGACGTTGTATTTTGTTGACAGATGAAATGTAGTTCGTCAAACTAACGAAACAAACTATAAGTACACGCCAACAATACGAATTTATTAAGTATTCTAAAATAAAGCGCCGAGATGCCTTAACATTTAGTATTAATCGTGCTAAACCAATTTAGAACAAATAACAATATGCTTTTGAAATTTGTAAGCCGATGAGATACCTGAGAATTTTAACCAATCTGGTCCATTATTTGAGTTAGCCATATGGATTATAGTAATAATCCGGTTAAAATTATCATATCTGAACGGAAACTCTGACCTGCGTGTTCCATAGAAAATTAGCCTTGTTTATGGGGAGAAGCCACGTCTTGCCGCGTAGGATTTGGACGCTAATCTTCGTGCGGTTGGTGCTTATCCATTATAAATAAGTCCAAATTGATTCATTGACTTGGTATATCACCCACGGACAGATATACAATTCTAGTTTCAGTACAGGCAAATTAGAAAGGTGCAGAGTGCCGCTGTGAACCGCCATGCTATTTCAATAGCTCAGGCAAGACTCAAATAACAATATCCGTTGGAAATTTGTAAGCCGAGGAGATACCTGAGAATTTTAACCAATCCGGTCCATTATTTGTGTTACCGGTCTTGTGTCATTCAATACTTTTTATAATACTACAAACTTATTCTACAAACGTATAAGAAACACACTTCTACAAAGTTTATTCTAGAACAAAAGAGGTACATTGTAGAAATGTCGTTTCTTTGTATAGGGGTGATTATTTATACGTCACATATTTCTGCAATTTATTAATTTATTTCTATTTGATTCGTTTGTTGATCGGTTATATTTAATTAATTTAGACTTCGATTCACAACAACTTCCGCCAGACGATTAGGTGTCCTCTGCTAAAGTTCCAATTTACTGAAACTAATTTTACGATATTTAGAGTCTCAGATAATCGAAACCGGAATGACGTTTTGGAAAATAACTCTTTTATATCTCTCAGTTCAGTTTAACAATATATAAATGTACCCTGATTTGACTCGTTCTCTTATATTAATATTACTCTACATGCTTCAGTAAAATTAAAAAATCCAGTTAAAAATTGCAATATAATGATTTTTTATTAAAAACATAATATATCCAAATATTTTGAATGTAGACAAAAATTATGATCTCTTACGTTTGGCACGTGTCAAAGGAAGAATAGGGTTGACGCATTCGTTTACTCATGCTAATGTAAACAAGATGATTAGCCTTGACATGACTTTCTGAAAACCTATTCTGGCAAACGCGTATCATCCATCATTCTTTCAACAAACCGTTCCCTGCAATTCTAGCCTCGGCTATGACTCGCACATTCATGAGGGTACAAGGAACCTCAGTGTAAAAAAAGTTGACTGTACATTGCGTCTCGACTTCACGTCGGAATGTCACACAGCTGAACAGCGATCATTGGAAAGTATCTGGCAACTTGTATCCATTTAGGTCCCGACCTCTCCCCCCGCTGCGAGAAAGTGATACCGAATGAGAGCAGAGCGGGGAGCGTTGAGATATCGTGATCGCAGAACTCCACCTGCGTTTCTAGATGGACCATAACATTCAGTAAATCTCTGCCTCTGGTAGTGGGCGGATGGAAAAAAATCTAGAGTACGCAATCGGAAATCTGACCTTTACTATTCAGAATCGAAAAGAGAATTGCCGTTTTTCTCAACAATTACAGGATGTTGCATAATCTACCTTCTTACTTTGTACGTGTTGATGTACCACGCTCGAAAGTTCTAAAGCAGGTCGCATTAAATTGCAACGTAAAAGTGCATGTTTCAATCACGATAGCAAAGCTTGTACTGTCTTGCGGCAACGTTCGGAAAAAACGCGATTTGACTAGTACGTAAGCGTGATAAAAAATACTAGACGCACGAGCACGTTCGTATTCTGTGCTATGCTACACTGTACCTTTATGTACTGCTTGTAATATTAAACATTCTAATATTAATTATTTTTGTTTTGTTAAGGTCATACAAAACTTCATTTGTAACTTGACAATCGAAAATTTTTAAAGACAAAGTATTATACGTGCATCATATATTTCTATGGGTATTTCTCCTGCACCAATTCAGTTTCTCTTAGTATTTTGTCATTCACAATCAATTCATTGGATGGTAATATCAGAAATAATGTAGCTTTTATGAGAAATAAGAAAACGGAAAAATCAGAAACCCTTGTATTGGTATATTGCTGACGGCCATGCTATTCAGTTTGACTGCAAAGGTAAAAACATTTGGCTGAACATCAAAAAAGTACATTATTGCAACCGTTGTAATTCGTGCATTTCAATACAAAGTGACAACCACTGTGCGAGTAAAAGTGACCTTGTAAATGAATGCAATAAAAACTGTGACAATAAATCACTTACTCAGCAGTTAAAATTATTTTAATAAACTCTGAAAGGGTATTCATATTCTGAACGAACGGACTCATCGAATTCCCAAAGAAAATAGGCAAATATTAAAGGTTGGTTCCCCTAATTATTTTAGGGAGTGATAAACGAGAGAAAGCACAACAATGTGACAGCAACGTACTTTTTAAAATTCTTGCCAATTGAACATTCTTAGTGATAATTGATGTGGCAATTAAATGGCCAGTAAATTAAACTGTCCAAATGTCAAGTATCGTTAATATCATATGAACATGTAAGGTTGACTTGTTCGAAATAATTCATTCACTAAACAATTTCAAACATAAAAATTACATATTTCGCGTCAAAGTAAAGTAGTAACAAAGTAATTTGTTAGAAATTGGACAATGTAACATTCAATCAAAATCAGCGGACTTGCAAATACGCATTTTGTGACAAGCGCAACTCAAGTTATTTGTCCACTCGAGTGAATGATTGGCAACGCAAGAAACTGCCTCACAAACTTAATATTCAACCTCAACGTTACACGCGTTCACATGCCGATTATACTGCCAAAAGTTTGTCTCTTGATTACGTATAACGGGCACCAGAGTTGCGGCAAACCAGTACACTGCTTCCTCCGTAGATCTGCAATAAAATCCAAGTACGTGTTCAGTGCGTGCAGACGAGGGACAGCAGCACCCGAACGCAATCCGCGTTCGCAACGGAACCTTTTCTGTAGAAGCAATCGCACGATGGAAATGCGCGCGGGCTGCAGCTGTTATGCAGGCGGCCAAGCCGACCTCTGACCGCGCCAGGTAGTGAGTGGCAGAATCATCAATATATTTGATGTTAACCACTTACAGTGTTGTCACATGGTTTGAAGAGAGTCTCCGCAAATGTCGTATATCAATTCCATAAATTGCCAGGTTTAAAATGAAGGATATCATGAATTGATTATATTTACGAAAATAAAATCTTCTATTACATAGGTCTTTGGGGCCCCTTTAGAAATTTCGAGGGGGACACGGCCCCCCTGGCCCCTGTATGCGTGCGCCTATGGGTGTGTAAAAAAAAAGGCGTTTGCTTTCAAATTAACTGTCCAAATATCAAGTAAACTTATCGGTAAATGTCATACGTACATGTAGATTTGGTAGTCGACTAACAGCTGACGAATTGTTTTTAACCTTATCTGTCAATATTACAATCTCTAAAGACCTGAATAAAATTTCTACATGTTGGCTATCAAAAAATATTTTTTCAATATGTGGTCATTTACAAGAATATCAACAATATTCTTGAGTCTACATGCAATATAAAAGAATTGGACAATACTTTTGGCTCGTTTTGGAGAGGAATCAGTTGAAATTGAACTATGTCCACTGAAAGCGTAGGCAACAATATCTACTTGGTCGTAATCAATATCTATTTGGTTGTCCGGAAACGCCGCATCATACACACACATGCCGGCGTAGCGATCGTCTAAGTGCATCCTTCCTCAAAGCGAAATGCGATTCGGTAAACCTTGATAAATATAAGATGTGTTCCGTTAAATATTTTCCAAACTAAACCTATGGATCAGAAATTGATGGCCATCACCAGCACTTGGAAAGGGGCGTCGATTCAATGTATAAGGTGCGGACTACCGGTACACCGAACTCCAATATACCATATATACCAAGAATAAGGGCCGGTTTCACCAAACAAAGAGTAAGAGTTCACTCTTGAGTAAATCATGTTTACTCGAGAGTAACTTCTTGGAGCGTTTCACTAACACGTTACTCGAGTGTAAATCGCTTACCGAGAGTAACTTTAACCGCGAAATTCCTTGGGCCTACAGTACGGAGTAAATTCAGTTTTCAAACGTGCATGAACCTCCTGAAGTGTTGTTACGGTTTCGACGAATTACGAATGATTGGTATTGAAGACGATTCCAGCAATGATTCGGAATATTTATCCACTAGTGCGAAGACCAGAAGGGGCTGAGAGAGAATGGAATTGGTTTTAATTATTGACGATCGAGGAATTTGTCATGAGCGTTATGTTTGACCCAAATCAGCATGTTTAACTTCATCAGACTACATTGGTAAACTGTAGAGTCTTCTAAAGTTATTTTTCCCTCCCATGCTGGATATTCGAAATAAAAGTAGTACGTTACCGAATTACGGACAAACAAAAAGGAAAATAATAACATACAAAGTACTAAAGAAATATTCATTTATTTATTCAGTAAAACTGTATGTACGTGTGGGGGAGATCATTGCCACGTTTTCCTGAGTTCCAGAATCCCCTTTCCAACATTTTCACTACAAATAGTTGAAATGTGAATAAAAGTTAAAACAAAAATAAAAACAAGCAAATAATAATAATAAAAATTAGAAAAACCGATGATCAGCAACATTTGAGAAACTAAACATTTTTGTTCCCTAGTTATAGAAAATTAATTTGCTCCACCATCGGTAAACGAACTGCAAATTTGATTTTTCTGCAGTTGCTAACAAATAGTAACTTCGTCGTCCAGAGAAGAAGATAATATTTAATTAAGAAATAAAGATACAAACTAGGAAATAAAACTATGCTAACTCAAACCACCCATAACACACCCAGATTACTAACGCCAAAAACTCCGAAACACGGGGAAATGAAATGATAGAATTATTAGAATTAATCAAAGTTCGCCGTTGGTTCCGGCATTGGTTCCCAGGTCCTTCTCTGCTCACAGCCTGCTAAATCATCTCAAATATTGACTGTGTCTAGGCTGATTTGCGGGAGTAAAACGAGAGAGTATGTACTCTAAATGTAAACATAACCTCTAGAAGCATGGTGAACGCTCATATTCTACTCGGCAGAGTTACTATCTTTGAGTAATGGGTTACTCTCGGGTAACTACTCTCAACTTTACTCGGCAGTTGGTGAAACCGACCCTAAGGGGGAAAGCGTATTTCGTCTCTCCCCCAGCGGTACACCCATGTGGGGACCTTTTCGCTGCCACCACAGTTGTCACCACAGTCACCACCACCAACGCCAACACCACGCAGAACCGGTTAAGATTAGCTAAGAAAAAGCATTGCCGCTGCCTCAGCAGTGTCTCTTACTAGATTCTCGAGTTCGAATCCTAACGGTGGGGAATTTACGACGCCAGGTGAATAGCTAGGCCGGTTTCAGTCGCTCTCTGGAGGAGAATACTAGCGGCCGGTTAATCTCATCGCTAGTTTCTCCTGTTAAAAATAATTAACGTAGTTTCCCCCATTAACACCCAGGAAATTCCGGGCAGTATCCTAACTAACGAGCTACAAACTGCGCGCGATATACCTTTCCTCTAGCTTATCCTGTCATTTCCCCTTTACTTACAGTCCTACGAGCAAAACTCTTTCGGGGGACCAGTCTGAAGCATAGAGTTCATCCCATCTGGGGCAATACCCCGCTCGGGAAGACACCAGATGAAGGGAAATCTTTTGCAAGCTGCTGTATAGGTAAGCGCTAAATCTCACCATCCAGCGGGGGAGGAATACCGCCACATACAAGTATAAAATCATTCACTACACTAACGGTACTAATGTCCATAGCAGTTGTTCTGCCAGGAAACAAAGTAACCAATCAATCACCGTGCGCCTGGGCCGCTGTTTTGGCGGGGCGGCGGCAGCGGCGTGATACGATCTGGCCAGTGGCGCCTCGCGGGCCGCGATCCGCCGAAAACGAGTCATAAACTTGATTTAGGTGACCCGATATGCTAATAAATGGGATTCAGCTCGCGCGGCTACTCACGGTCGCCTTGCGGTTAGGGGGCTTAGCGGGCGCGAGGGGGCGAACGGGAAATGGACGATGGGAAGATACGGGGAGGAGGCATTAAAAGAGATGGAATGCCTACGGGCAGGAACCGTGAGGATGCAAAGTGAACGGGGATCTGGAAATGAGAGGTTGCCGTTGGGGAAGATGGAAACACGTCAAAAGAAGTGTTAGGGCGTGCAGTTAGTAAATGATGAACACAGGCATTGAGTATCTATAAATGATTTTTTGTGGTACAGATAATTTTGTAACATGCACATAATTTAGATGCACTTTAATAATGTATTGTTTTCTCGTGTGGAAAAACGATTTAAACCGTTTCGAATATTTCTTTCTTTCTTTATAAACAAAGCAGTCGAGAAACGTATATGTTCCTTTACTGTTTTTTTTTCATTTATCTTTAGAACTGTTTCGGTAACGCGTAATGATAAATCTAACACGCCAAAAATTGTTTTTGTACACTTTTACGTTACTTTGTAATGTTTATTAGTTTACTTTAGTTATATCATTGTGCCTCTTAAATTGCATATTTTACTTTTTCTTTAAACGTTAATACAACCTTATTCAAGATCATAATTTAGTGTGGGTCCCGAAGGTTTGGATCACATTTGTGATGTTCGCTCTTATATACAGAGTTCTGATGTTCTCGCGATTTATGGCTCTGAGGTAAGAGTAAGTTCATGAACGCAATTGACTGTCTATTTTATATTTCCAGCGAGTGAACAAATACGATAATTGCTACCGTAAGTGTAATCCATGTCATATCCTGCAAAGATGCGGTGTTCCCCCTCTGCCTAAACGTAGATACGCGTCCGATCCCACTCAAAATGGGACTTTCCCTCGTCTAGAAATTTCACCCCGCAATGCATCGCCACAGCCGGGGCACGCTCAAAGGTCCGGACATATGTGGTAGTGTAATGCACTTGTGTGTATGTCTAAAATGTTAGGGGATGACAAAATCGATGATGGTGTGACGTCATGGATACTCACAGCGACCACAGACACAGAGCTTTCGTATAACAAATATATTTATTAACAAGAAAACAAAACAAATATATACACTTAATAATCTACTTAAACCCTAGCTCTGATAGACCTACTATCCCCTGATCGCGGGAGCGATCCAAAACCCGATTGAAGATGGTTTTGATTGTGGCATTCGCCACTCCTACTTTTGAAGCGCGCACAAAGCCTAGCTTCCGTGACCGGATGTCACGCTGGGACACAAAGTCCGTTCTGGCGCACCAACGGCTGGTTTGCCTCGATCGCAGGAGCGATCTTATCCGATTGAGAATCGGCGTGAATCGTGGCACTCAACCACTCTTCACCTCGGAGCACGCACACAGCATCGCTCCCCCGTGACCGCAGTCACCCAAGGACATAAAGTCCGCAGGCTTCGTCAACTAATGACTCCAGCCTCGCGAGCCTGGCTCGCATATGCACCGTCTTGGCGCCAAGTTTTGTGCACACGCACGAGGTTCTCCCACCGTCTCCAGAACCTGCCTACTGGCTCCGTACACTGTTATATAGGCGAGGCCCACGTGACCTCCTACGTCACGCCACCCCCTCGCTTGTTATAACAGTGAAAAGCTTCTATAAGCCGGAAGACACCCAAAGCCTTGTGTCTCCCGTCTCCGCGTTCTTCCCTTTACGGAAAAACCCTTCTTCCTGTGGCGAGACTAATCCGCAACCAAGCGTCCCCAAATAGATGCCATGAGGCACGCTGGCTAATACGTTACAATGGTAAGCTCGGGGTCTGTCTGTGGCCCGTTTGATAACGCAATTCTCCGGCATTCGCCTGGTAGTGATCATACAATCCACGGATGCGAGCAGCCGGCCACTCGAACTCTCCCGGAGAAAGATCGAATTCGATCGAGTTAGGAGGCAAGTGTCGAATATGTCCAGTACCCGTCAGGACTCGAACCTAGGACCTCGCGATGCTGCAGATTCAACGGCACTGTGCCCACTGCGCGGGCGGTCTTGTACGCGGGATGAAGTCGCGAAAGACGAAGGCGCAGGTGCAGGGGCGGGGGCGGGGGCGGGGGCGAGGCGATGCAGCTGGCCCAAGAGCAGTAGAGGCTGTAGGGAGCGTAAAGCGAGAGTGCCGGGCGGCCCGGAGTTAAACCGGCGATGCAAGCAGTGCCTGTGCGATAGCGAGCTGCGGCCGAGCCACTCCCGCAAAGCTAGACTAAGAGTATGTGCTTTGCTACAGAACGTCTGCTGCGGGTGGAGATAATCGCTTAGGCAAATTAGGCCCTTGACTGCCGGAGAAATTACGAATTGGTCGTTTCAGGAGAAGCGCGAGGTGTATCAGCGGTAGTATTGCGGTTCAAAAACGAAGTTAATTCGGTGGTTTTAACCGTTACTACGTATTCCACTATTCGCATTTTTTTTCATTATTTTACTTTTTTTACATCATTACTGTAATTTGCTTCTTTAACGCTCACCGTTCGGCAACATGTGAAACGGCCAACTCCACGTCGAGCAATACATTCAGTTTTAGATACTTCATTGATAAAGTAGTAAAACGACAATTAACCTACCTACCAGTTCCAGAGTGTTCTACTACTACATTTAATGTCTGTTTATGGCAATCCTGTATTTACACCGGAGCGAAGTTTCACATAGAACAGTTTAAACAGATTACTGCTAATTCACATTGAAATAATAGCTAGATCAAGTTACAGATCAAATAAATTCTGTTAGATGGCTAATAAGATTATTAATTTTCACACACACTTTTTAGAAGTGCATTTGCAACGACAAACTCAATAGATATAACGTTTTTATTTACTTGGCGTAGGTTAATTATCGTTTCATTATTTTATCAATATATTGCTAAAACTGAATATATCCACGGTCAATTTTCCGTTTTTCTAACCAGTTCTCATAAAACTTATCATAAACGTAAACTTAGTTATCGCTGCCATTGTGCCCCGAATTGGATGATGAAGCTTAAACGCTAAAACAAGGCGAGTTCTGGGCTAGGGGAGTTCTCGTTAGTCTATTGTCGGAGGTCAATAATGTCTTCAGACATATTAAACTGCTGGTGACGGAAAAAATAAGACAATCTGTCGGCGCGTTGGCGCCGTCAAGACCCACGTGTCGCAGACACGAGCTGCGGAATGGCACGTGCACGTAAAGTGACACTTGCTGTTTGAAATGCTCTGCGAGAACATTAAAACTGAAGGCCGTTACAATGTAAATAATGTCTGCGATAATCTCCATTACGAGGAAAATGAAACAGGTTGTTTCCACACGGAGGCTTTTTTCACTAGGATAAATGCATTCCAACCACTTTTCTAGATGTACATTGAGACAAGTGTAACAAGAAGATGTATCAATTTAGAGACGTTCACCTACAAAATCAATCCACTTGGACACTTCTGACCAATTTAACCCTTGCCATCAATTCGGAAAGCAAAATTACTGTAAGAATTTCGAAGAAGAATTTATGTATCGGAAGATCACATTAAACACGTCCTGCCACTCAATGGTGAAGAAAAAACATATTTACTGACTCATGATCGTTGCGGGCTCCACAACAACTTCCAGAATTTCTAGGATAGAAAAGAGCATAAATCGTGACTAATATTTGTATTGTCAAAAAAGCAAGTGGGAATTTCCCTTGAATTGAATTTCAAATTTAGTTTGGATAAAATATGTACTCTAACCGCCATGAATGGAACAGGAATTCATTGAAGTCGATTCATGTCCACTGATTTTATTCACTTCAGTGGAACAGATTTCAATTAATTTTGATTCAAACGCAATGAGAGACTTCATAAGTACTATTTCTACTGCGAGTTTTCTTCCGAGTTGAAGCGTTTTTATTTCTGTTGCATATTGACAATCAGAATTACGTATGTTTTGACTCATTGGTGTATCTTGAGTTTATGTTCTGAGCAATCTCATCCAGGATGCAATGTATTTTAAGAGAGACACCGATATTGTCTGGTGATGTTTCTAAATCATAATTATAATAAATTATGTAATATTCATGTAGTTTATAAAAGAATTACGAATTATTTTTGTATATTTTTTTTTATTTTCTCACTGCGTTTAGACTTTCCAGTTTACCTAGAATAAGGACTAGTGAATTTCGTAATAGAAGGAGACCAGCATTTTTGTATGGCTACGCAACGCAGAAATCAAATCGTACAAATTAACCGCGTTATTCTTTACTTTGGTGCATCAGAAAGCAGCCATCAATTAGGCGCTAACACGTCGTTTTGACGCGCACACGTTTTGACGGGACCACCTGGGGCTGTGTTTGTGGGAGCGCCTCGATCGCCGGGTCGTGTCCACGCCTTCTCTAGGCCCAGCCATGTGTGTCTCGGTGAATTACGAGCGACGGCCTCACGCAGAGTCGAACCCACGCGCCGCCTTTGTTTTCGCAGCTCGCCGCGACATTCGCAGCACCGCATACGAGCGGCCAACGGAGGCCGTCGCAGCCAATGAGCCTCGCGAAACGGGGTAATCCTCTCTTTGAGAGGATAAGAGGATCTGAGATAACTATAATTAGCGTTATTGATGTGATTGTAGAAGGTAGTTTCTTCGAGGTGTGATGTAATACGTCAGAGTGAAGGTGTGAAGAACATATGTTCAACACTTTATTCTTCAATGCCGGAGGAAATGTTACGAACTAAGGTATCGCGAACCATTGAGCTCCGTTACTTGAGTGCATTTTTTCATTATGAAAAGAGTTCCAGAGTTATTTTTCGGTTGAAAATACAGTAACATTGTGATGAGAGGATAATATTATGAGTTCAACTATTTTCTGAATTACCCACAAGATTTTTCCAGCATCCCCGCAATTCATGTAACATATTCTATCAGTAAAAATGCATATAATTTACGATAAACTAGTCCCTCTATGCAAGCAAAGGAGAATTTTGTTTTATTACTTCCTTAAATGAACCTCGTGTCAATTGTAATCTGATGTGAATTGAAAATAACAGTTAAGCAAATTCTCTCTCAATAAATTTGTTAGTATATAGAAAATCAATAACGGGGCAAATATTATTGGATTTAACTATTAAATATTATTTCCGTTCTTTAGTGTTACGAGTTTCTTTAGTACTACGATTTACTAGTATACGAAATTAATACCATGAACATCAACATATAAATATATTATTTTTTTAGAAATGAATTTCTATACTGTATGATTTGTTGTTAAAATTATCTCTTCATTCTGAATCCTTATTTCACTCTATAAAAGGACTTTCTCGTCCCCCTCTCCCCCTCTCCCCTTCTCGTAATATATCTTCGTCAGCCTGTAAAACGGCGATCTGGCGAAATAACATTGCAACGACCGCGACCGCAGTCCCCGGAAGCGCTTGTAAAAGCCGCTGCGAGGCGCGCCAGTGGGCGGGTGAACGAGTGCGCTCGCGTGTCGTCGGCGCGCAGACAAAGGCCCTTCCGCGCCCGCACGCGTGCATTCGGCGTGCGGCAGCGACAGTAGCTGGAGCGAGGAGGGCGTCGCTCTGACAATGTCACTGCCGGCCCGGCGTGGCCCTTCCCCCGCCCCGCCCCGCCCATTCCTGCCCCGCCCCCCGTCGCCTCGCTCCCCGCCCTCACCCCTGCGGCGGACCACCCGTTGACAAATCGCCTGTTCACTCGCCCGCGCGCGTGTTTTCGGCAGGAAAATGACACGACTACATCGCTTCGGAGGGGTACGCCCTCTCTTCTGCCCGTCCTTTGTGCTCATATGCCCGCGTCATTCCACGCTCGTCTCTCTAGTTGAGAAGCTCTAAGCTTAATTTTCAGTTTGGTTTGGGTGTTTCTCCTGGGACTCACAATCAATTACTGAACCATTACTGTACAAGTTTCGGACAGAAGCCAAATTTTGTGAAGCGTGCGATTTCGTGAACTTTGGGGTTAGTCCTATTCGCGCATTTTTGTGAAGTTGAGAGATCTCTGTACTTTCTACTGCTCTATATTTAGTGACTGAATGTATCGAAGCTCTCTACTGAAAAGATAAAGACTTTTTGCAGTGGGAAACTGTTATTGAAGCCAGATGACTGGAATGAAAGACAATTAATCACTCGCGAAAGAATCAGAAAAGATGACATTGAATTAGACGTGTTGAATTGGCTAACGCGTTTCTCTCCTTCGTTTCGGTTGCAAGGACGGAAAAGTGAATTCCTCCGGGGGACATAACCAGCGCAGGGTACCGAGATTGTCCCCGACTGTTGTGGTAACGACAGTTGGGGCAGTGACGCTCCTAGCGAGTGTGAAAAACAAACATGCACCGCGCCGCCGAATGGTATGCTGACAAATGCTTCGTTAATAGCGCTACGTCATTGAAACATGTTTCCGGGAGGGGAGTGACTCCGCAACGCCGCATCCGCCTCCGTGCACTGGAAGCGAGCGGTGTTTCGCCAAACGGCTCAAATGTACCTCGCGAGAAAAGAGGTTGAAAGTGACATATCGTTTACAAGATGCGTGTGTAATGTCACTTTGTATGTAAAGAGTATTTGGGGTTCTTAACCCTTGTTTTCGGAACTCAGAAGTCGAATCAATCTTGAATAAAAATGTTCACGTTTTGTACTTTTTTCACAAACTTTCAGCAGAAATGAAAACCTATTTTCCCGGCACATGCTAAAGGAAATTGTTTCATTGTGAAAATAGTTTACTGTTAATTATTTATACCATTATCAGTACTATTACACATACTGTTATTCTATCTTACAATACAATCATTAATATTGGAAAACTAGTTGATGAAAATGCAATATCCATCTCGTTCATTTCTGCGCTTAGAAGTAGAACATTTTATCTATGGCCGAACCCAAATATTAGAGTATATAGTTGTTGCAAAATGTTGTGTGCACTATGCTTAAAACAAACGTGTGCGTCTATCAATTTTGTAGTTCTTGAAATTGAAGAAATCTATCTTTACCCGAGGAGTTATCATAGGTAGTACTATGAATGCTTCGGTAATTGTGGATAAGTCCCCGACTCGTGAAGCGCGGAGCAGGATTTGAAAATAATTGAAAGGTATGTTAAAATTAACGAGGTTATGATATAGTATATTGTTTATTGAACATAACGATCGGTGTATTCTGCCTCCTAAGGTAGATGAGTCACAGTTTATGTTTTGCCAGTAGGGAGAAGCGGTAAGAAAAATCAGGTAGAAAAAGCGATTAACTGTTTAAGATACCGCCCTGATTGGGACACTTTGTATGTCTAGTATGTGTCTATGTATGTTACAAACTATTGGTTTTAATTTCATGGTCGAAAAATCATTCTAATTTATTAAACAGGAGGAAGGAGTTAATTATTTAAATAATTTATTTTAATTTATTATATAATTATAAGATTATATAATTTAATAATAATATTATAATATATTAAATATATTGTACTATTATTATTATTATTATTTAAACGAAGAAAATTCATTTACCTCCCACTTCCCATCTTGGCCCTCCACGCTCCTCTCCTCTCTACATCACGCCGACTTAGCCCACCGTGCTTCACCAAAATTCTCCCGCCGCGCCCCACCACGTCCTGCCACGCTCCTACCAATCACCCCGCTCCACCGAGACCTCATTCCTCTCTCCCTTCCAAATTCCGCTCCTCTTCACCCTGCCCCTTCCCACTGGTGACCCGTCCCTCCTGCCCCAACCGGCTTCGCCCCAACTTGCCCCTGCTCTCACCACTTCTCCGCAGCTCCTAAATACCTAAATACATTTATTTATTTATAACATTATCGCAAAGTTAATATCCATTAACTCGGAAACCACGTCCAGGATAAGTTTGAAAAATGTTAATGGATGCTGTGAAAACGCACATTCACAGAGCAGTAAGTAAACGTCCGGTTAGAACTTCCTGAAAAGAGAGAGGATACTAGAACAAGGCCGGTCGTTGATGCTCGTGCGCATGTTACGGAGAGCTCTTTATGGGTACTCCTCTTACATTCTCGTGTGACAGTTGAGGGACCAGGAAAATACCGAGAGACAGCTGTCGCCATGGGAACGCGAACTTGTCGCCCGCGGAGCGAAGAAAGGATCACATCGCATTAAGATAATTTCTTCTCATTTAATTTCAATCAAATTCAATTTTGATGAGATGCTCTTCTTCCATGTTTTATATTATAAAGGAGCCATACGTTTAGACAAATGTATTTTTATGAAGTACATTTGCCTCGTGCGCGGTCTATGACTACAGATAACTACCAACTCAGCAGGCCGGTAGAATTCTTCTGCAAACTGCATTTCAATTCGACTCAGCTACTTAGCCAGTGACTTCTAATCCACGCCTGGAAGTATATTCTTCCACCAATTCCTGACGGCGCGAGGACTGTTCCTCACCGTCCGATCTCTAGGACGGCGGGTGCGAGGCCCGGGTTGGCCCAGCCCTCGAACCAATCAGAGGGACCTCTCCGCCAATCACGGCGCACTTGCGTTACCCGACCCCTAAGCTGAATAAGATATAACACCGGAGGCGGAGCGTTACTGTGTCACTACCATGAAGAAACCTGCTAGATGACAGGCGAAACGTAACGCTCGAAAAAAGGTTCACAAACAACACCTCGCAAACAGACGACGAGGAAAATGCAGAGGAAAGCAACAACACAATACTAACACACTACACTATCCAAGAAATCACACAAACTATCTCAAGCATGCGCAGTCGCAAGGCACAGGGCCCCGACCAGATCGGTCCCCCAATCCTGAAAGAAGCGCTTCCGATCATTAGTTCTGATCTAATACGCCTTTACAACAGCTGCATCACACTACATTATTTCCCGGAAAGCTGGAAACACGCGAGTATTTCAATGCTCCCGAAACCGGGTAAAGACCTTACCCTCGCGACGAGCCATAGGCCAATCAGCCTGCTCCCAATCATGGGGAAAGTTTTCGAAAGGCTAATCCTTGCTCGAATCCAACCAGCTATCATCTCAAAAAACTTTATACGAGATGAGCAATTTGCTTTCCGACCGGAACATTCAGCCTCACTCCAGGCACTATGTATGGCCCAGCAGATCTCCGCTGACCTCTTACTCTCGCAGGATGTTCCAGTCATATACCTCGACATGATACAAACTTTCGACAAGGTGCCACACGATTCACTTCTTTCCAAACTAAGACGAAGCCTCCCTAAAGATGTAACGGATATGATTGCATCCTTTCTCACAAACTGCACCTTCGTGGTCAAAGTGGGAAAAGCGAGATCCTCAAAGCGCGGGATTTTTGTCGGTGTCCCCCAAGGCTCCGTTCTCTCCCCACTACTGTTCTCGCTAGATGTCAATGACGTACCACAGATACCACGGATTAGGCTATTCCTGTATGGTGACGACATAGCAGTCCTAACAAGATGAATGAACCTGAATCATAAACTGAAAACACTACAAAAACAGATGAACCTGACTCTGAAGTGGGCACAAGAAAACCACTTGACTTTCTCAGCGGAAAAGTCTCAGGCAATCTGCTTCTCTCGCCGCAAACACAAACACACAAAGCGTTTCACGCCGCCCAAGCAAATCAAAATCGGAACGCAAAATCTCAAATGGCGCCTAAGGCAACTTACCTGGGTGTCACTTTCGACCGGAGCATGCGCTGGCACTTACATGTCAGACAAATCCGCTCGAAACTTCACCTAAGGGTCCGTCTTCTAAAACCTCTCCTCAAGGAACCTTCTCTACCCTTGGATCTTCGCCTGGCACTCTATAAAACGTGCTGCCGGCCTGTGGCCAACTACGCCGCGGCGAAGTGGTGGACAACAGCACAGAAGTACAAGAACACACGAGATAATTCAGAATAGAGTTCTGAGACTCATAGCTTACCCTCCGTTTTGGAAACGACTGAAAGTACTGAGGAAGGAACTTGATATCGAGTCCATCACTCAATGCTTGAGACGGCTATCATTCAATGAAACCTATCAAGCCTTTCAATCAGACGAAGCTCCGGCTACACTAAAAATTTTTCAGAAACATGTTCTTACTATAGGGCATAGACGACAAGCTCTCCCCTTAGACATGCTAAGGGCATAGAGCGAAACACAAGTGCCACAAGTTTTAGCCAGTGTCTAAAATTCCACCACCATCTGTACTCGATCTTAAGGTCCCCCAGGCCACAGCCCCTGAAGAGTCAGCAGCAATGCTACGTCGATTTTCTCGTTTCGAGCACGCACCGAGAGACAATAGGAAATACTATATTACATTAGATGTTTTGGGGTTGTTCACGACTTTCTTTTTCACTTTCACGGCGCATCTTAAACATCCCCCCCATTAAGATGGTAATTCTCATGGGGATACTTTAGAAGTTTTAAAATTGTTCTTAAATATTTTTTGCTTTTTTAAAAAGAACATTACTTAAGTTCAAAAGTAAAAATGTTGAATGAAATATGTTATATTAAATAATATGTATAGCATTTATTGTTCAGATTAATATTAACATGGTTAGAAAAAATTAAAAAACCTAAAAAGGGGTAAAACTATTTTTTACAAAGATTAAAATGACGTTTATAAAATTCTAAAAATTCGGGCCCTACTGATTACACATTTATTATTTAGACAAACAAAATACCAGTATAACGTCCGCAACACATTATTAACAATCTTATCAACACACGAATATATTTCTCCACAACACATATGCATATTGTAGCCAAACAAATGCAGGTCCTGTGTGAAACATGAAAGCGACATGAAGAAAGCAAATCTCTCCGCGTAACGGATACGTGGCAACGAACCTCACGCGTTTCCCTAACGCGAAACAAGGTATCGAATGCAGCATGCACGGCCGCTCGGGGAGGAAGCGCCGTCCAATTCATAGCATGGGCGCCCAAAGGGAGACAAGCGGTGCCAAAGGTATAAAAAATACGAGTCCCCGATTTCTATACTAACTTTGAAAATCTACGTTTCAATAAAAAAAAGTAAGTGTCATGTCTATAGTAAGAAAAATAAAACAAAGATGCCAGTAAAATTATTTATTTTATTGATGAAAAACGTAAAATATGTTAAGATATATTATAACTCGGAATAATTTGTGATTAACTTTAAATATTAATTTACAAAATTATAATATTACTGTATCGTGTATCGTGTATTAGTATATGTACTTTATTGTTTCGTGCACTATTCATTGTATATATATTAAATATGTAGTGCATGAAGCATTACCCCTTGAAAATAATTTAAATCTTGCATTCTGACGTCTTCTTTAAGCCCCTGGAATAGTACATACAAAGAGTAGATAACGCATTCCTTTGCACAATCGATTTCGTCACATTGTATTCAATTGCCTCGAAAGTTCCAGCAATGTATTTGAGAAACACCGATGTATTCAAACCAACATTATTTTTCTTGAAAATCTCTTTAATACTTTTAATTGTTATCGTTTTGCACTTGACTTCCGAATGCTACCTTGCAGAGCTTTTGGTCAAAAGAGTAGAAATAGCGGCTGTCGTTCAGGTTGCAATTCTCTGCATCCGACGCGGACACATCGAGAAGTCGCTACTTTCGCCAAAGTCGCCCCGATGAAAGTGTTTCGGTGGTAGATCAAACACGGTGCCCCCTCCCGCGACGTCTTTGTGCTTCTCTTTGGGCCTCGCGGGCGAGGCCA
>BOPP01000322.1:138736-206587 GCA_017312745.1 Gryllus bimaculatus
ATATATATATATATATATATATATATATATATATATTTAAATATTTCAACATTTTCTAGAACATTTTGAAAATGATGTGGCTTCACGTAAAGTACCTCTAAATATCAAAAAATCCTCTTGAAATTTTAAATTTCAAGACCTTGAGTTCGAATTGGGTAATTTCAATTTTGAAGAACATCGTTGTACGGTTTAGGAGCTAGCATTAATCGCAGACGGGCACACTGACAAACATTTTTTGTCATAAACAAAATAAAAATATAGAGGACGTGTTATTTCTAACGTGTTATTAGTTATTAATAGTGAATGGAAATAAGAACCGCGCTCCATATAGAGATCGGAATAGTATCTGACGCGCAATTCTACCGATTGGACCGCTTCCCTTTTAAATGAAAGTTGCTCTAACAGATTTCGTTGCCTTGCTGAAATAAAATACGGCGCAGGATCCCGCGCGGTCAGTCTGGACCACACTTCGAGGGACTCAAGAGAGGTTCAAAAAGATAAATAACAACAACTGTGCTCACGGCGATAGAGCCGAGATCTGGTATGTGCATGTGTGTGTGTGTGTGTGTGTGTGTGTGTGTGTATGTATATGTAGAGGAGGGGAAATGCGGTAGGACGTGGAGAAGAGAGTAGCAGCTACGCGGGCGATTGCTATTGCTGGAGGATCACATTACGCTCGCCCTAGGCAGCACGCCACTGATCGCCCCCGCCTTCGCTGCCGCACCCGGCCCGCCCTGCTTCTGCCCCCTGTTCCACCCCCGCACCCAGCCTCCTCATCGGTCTTTGCCACAATGCAGACTCTAAACTCACGCTCTCGAATGGTTGGATCTGGTCGAATTTTGCTCCAGGATTCGTTCCGTTTGTCATATTCTCTTTAGGTATTCACATACATAACAATGGAGTGCGATTACAAAAGGCATGACGGATGCAGATAGGGCACGTTGAACGTTTAATGAACTAGTGTCCTCATCGGAATGGTTTGCTCTCCCGAATTCGTCCTGACTCGTAGGTTCTTTTTTCGCATACTATTACGAGTACACGCAGAGACACATTCGCGAGCGCTCTAGTAAGTCTCTGAGTGGACAACCGCCCCTAAAGACTGCTCTCTCTACGACCCTCCACACCACTGACCAACCAATTCTATCACATCCCGCGAATTATTCCTGCTAGAACTCTCTCAATAACTAATCACTCTTACGGTCAGCGCTTCCAATGTCACCTTCATTGTTTTTCCCGACCCATTTAGATTTAGCCATGTTACATCTGATTTTAAAATAAATATTCTCTGGCAAGATCTCGTAACTTAATGTTTATCGCTTAGATTACTACTGTGTTTTAATTTTCGTCTCACTCCAAATAAAATCAAAATATAACACACATCGCTTATTGGTACCGAAATTTGCATAGTACATTCCAATACCGATCAATGGAAACATATCACACCTTCACTCCTCCTTAGTCCCTTCTTTTTCACACCTATTCACCTCACTTACTCCAACTTCATCTATCTCGCGCGTGCCCCAGTTGCGTGAGCCCTGTCGCACAGATGGCGCCTCCGCCCAAGCTGCCGCCACGCGCAATCAGCGCCGCTGGACCCAAGTGCGAGCGGTGGGCGGACACTGTTTCTCTTTTAAAGAAGGTGTTTGAGCGCCCCGATATCGCGAATAATAGGTTCATTCCGCTGCCAGAGTGGTTTTGTGACGCCCGCGATCATTTATCTCCGCGCCTTTGTTTCATCGCAACTTATCTGTCCCCCTTTTAAACGGTAACACAGGCTGAACGCGAGACAAATTTAGTCATTTGTAAATCAAACTTTATGAGTGTCGTTAAAGCTTTATTGCGGGCTGTGGTAATGAATTGTTCTGAAGAATTTCGTGGTTATTACTTCCACTTCCTCTTCAATACATTTTTTCGTTGCTTTTGGGCAACTTCAAACCTTGTCGATGATTGTAAACAAATGTGGAAATACATTATGATATTCTACCAGTAAAAGTTAATAGAAATTATCTTGCAGTAACTCATTTTCTGCAAATTTAACCATCGTTCAAATGCCACATTATCCGCAACATTGATCATGGACGACATTTTGTTAATATTCGGAATGAAATATCTTTGAAGCAACGAACTTGATATAGTTTCAAACACATTGAAAAGTCCGGAAAACAACATAACCTCAATTTTTAATACATAACTGTAACATTGAAAGCTTAAAACATAATACAGATTTTATCAAGAGAGCATCAAACAATTAATGTATGAAATTCAGAAACAAATTTAAAATAGTCATAAAATTGAAAAAGAACTTCCTGGTCAAAATTATTAAATATTTTTAATACTTACTTTATTATTGCAATGTTTAATTTAGTATTTAATGTTATTTAACTATTATTTTGCGTCCGCTGCTAGTAGCAAAACTGCTTTTACGTATTAAGAAGCATTTTGTAAAATATATTAGATTGTTGCATTATTTGCAATAACTCGACGTAATAATTCTTATATTTGCAGAATTCTTTAAAAATACAAAAAGAATTGATTTTTGTTTTGAAAACAAATGAATTTCCAATCACGTGATTAACAATTTCAATGAACCCTGAACCACATAACTGAAAAGTGTGCAATCCGCTGCGGAGAGGTAACATGCAAACAGTATTGCCACAGCTTCAAAATGTTGCCCATTTGTCTGGCGCGTTAAAAGAGGTGTCATATTCATTTCCGCAGATCGCACCCATCCAAGTGCGCAATAGCAGCGCTGCAAACAGCTTCCTCTGTGGAGCGGAGCGTTTTCTGCAACGGGAGCGTGGGTGTGAATTGCCCCTGTGGGAAAGCGGAGGGCGACGCACAGCAGTGGAAAGGCACAGAAGTGAACGAGTGGGAGCCGCAGCTCTGAGCAGCTTTTGCCTCACATTCGTTTTCGATATTCCCGCCAATTGATATACGAGCTGTTCGTGATTGGTGCCAGTTAACGGTTGTTATTACGGAGTAAATGGCATCTGAGCAAGTAGGCATGCAACTACGTATTGAAAGAGTAAGTAGTGATGTGACAGAATGACACGGACTTTCGCATTCTAGTCGGTTTTGTATGCCCTTGAGTCTGGGCTAAATTTTTGGTTTTGCTCCCGCCCCTTTTCTGTCCTCTACCTATCGGCGTCTATATCATTTGTCAGTATCACTCCCAGTTGCTAGCGCTCCAGAGGGGTATTCCCGGTAAAGGGCACATTCGCAAACGATGAAACGTATCCTGGTCTTGTACTTTTACATATTGCTCGTGGTATCCTTTGGTTCCGCTGTGTGCTTGTACCATTGATGTTGCTGAAGTGATCAATCTAGATTTTCAATTACTTATACAAACCAAAGAACTCTTGGCCTCGTAGTTGCTCGTCAGGCCAAGAGATTATAAATGTTATTCAAAAGTGAGTGAGAATGGTGTCAAGACACGTACATATTTAAATCATTTATTCGAGTTTTGAACCCGCATCCTTTGTGATCACGCCTCATATGAACGAAGCTCCTGACTCATGAGACCGAATCAATTGACAGTTATATTTGTGAACGTGTTACAGTTTTACGAGTAGAGTACGTACAGTAGTAACGTTATAATACATTTATAAAATTAACAACATTACCAAAACTGGCATTTAATATGTTTGTAGTGTTAAATCTATGTATCAAAGTAATACTGACACCACTTGCTTCCATTGCCACAAAGCAAAAAAAAAGTAACTTGATCATTAAAACCTATCTAATTCCCCTTATTCAATCATGATTGTTTTCAAAAGTTATTAACTCTACACAAAATGTTGTAGGACATATTTCATTACGTATCATTTTACACAATAGTTTCGCTTACTTTCAGGAAATATTTTTATTGAGAAAGTAGATAAACTCATTTTCATGGAAAAAATTTGTTTTCGTGAAAATAAATTATTTGAAGAACTTGTACACACAAATGTAATAAATTATAAACAATGCCAATTGTTGAAATATAAATTACGCGATAGATATTAGAAAATGAATTTATGTAATTTTTGAAAATAAGTTACATTAAAATTCCTTTGATGTAATATTATTCAATAAATCCATCATTAGAAAAAGTTGAAAGACAACATTTGACGTCGTTTGTTGCTGTAGCTGTGTGAGGGGGGGCATATTTCAAACTTCTATGATTATCAAAAATTGTGAGTGAACAGGGAAAATATTACCTACGCCATTTTCATAAAAGTATAGAACCATTTTTTGAAAAGTTTGAAAAAGTGGTTCCAGTGGCTTCAAAATTCAAAGAACTCATTTCAACGTCACAAGATCTCGAATAGAGCAAGATAGATTTAGGAATATTCAATATTGAAAACATCCTACGAGTAGTTTAGCGCTAGAGTTTTTCACTTTCATTGGAATGTGATGATTGCGATGTCTGTAATTTGTTTTTGAATTAAAATGATGCTAAAAGTGCACGCCTTGAAACTGTTTAAAAAAACTAAATGCAAATCTTTGAATTAAATGCAGGTTTGTTTCTATAGACATTAAATTAAACAGCCATAACCATGGACGAGTTCATTTTCTAAATACCTGCACTGCGTTACTATATCTAAAACAGAATACTCAAACAGGGAGCAAAAAAAAGATGCAACAATTCAGTTCCAGTACAACGACTCAGTTCCCGCTCAGCGGACGGACCACACAAAGAGAGCAGAGGGAGTTGCGGGTGGCGATAGACATCAATAAATGCCGCCGCGGGCAGGGAAAGCGAAAGAGAGCGATACGGAGAGGAAAAGAGAGTCCTGCGGATTGTGCACGTTAATGATCTCGTTCGGAGACTACAAACCGACTTTTATGTTCACAGAACTCCGTAAAAAGTGTCCGGCCCCACCCATCGCCTCCTTGATGAATGTCCCTTTTATTACTCGCCCCCGGTGTTTACCTTTGATGTTTTTCACGTTTGTAAGCCACTTCCGGCACGGCTGCCCGGAAGCTTCGGAGAGCGCGACTCGCAGACGGCGGGTGGAACTGGCGTTGAAGAAGAAATAAGACACATCGGATTCGGGGCGCTCAGATTGGTGCGGAACAAATATCCCAGGTGTACAGCAGATCAACAGAAAAACAAAACTAGGTCCTAATATCATCGTCTCCTATATTATTTCAGTACTATACATACCATTTGCGGCTCTCACACACAACCGATCTTTATAAATGAGGTCTCCAAAGAAGGAAAACTTTCAGAGACGTGACAAATTGCACATTTACATTAAAAAATATGACGTATTTAATTAAAACACGCATCCAAATATCCATGTCAATGCAACTCGTAGCACTCAGTTATCTACAACGTTAAATAACACCTAAACGAAGAGTTCTAGAGCCTTAGAAACTAAACTTTCGAAGCCAAAGTGAAAGAAAAATCTTCACCCCGTAATCTGCAGAAACGATACTCATGGACAATATATTAAATTTTTACTGGTTCGGCACTTATCGATACTATTAATGCCACCTATTTTTCAGCCCTTGGTGATGGTGGCCATCTTTGTGGAGTCTCGCATAGAAGGCTTAGATTCCTCTATATTATAGTATGAACGCTTTCTGTGTACACAGTGGTTTGCGCATACTGACGAGGCTTATTTGTATAATTATTAATTGAAGATACGCTCTCGCAGCAACAACTAGAAGTACTATTAATAGTTGCTTGATTCCGATAATTGTTTTTTATGCGCATAGTGAAAACTTTCATTTAACGTTTTGTGGAGGTCTATAAGTGCTGTGTACCTAATTGTGAAGGGACGTGAGTGTGCAGTGAAGAATGAAGATGTGTCTTATTAGGTTTGATTTGTGTTTGTACTAGTATTTTCGTTATCAGCTGTGATTTGGTGAATCTTTCAAGTCAGCGTGTTCAGTCACGAAGGTTTCTCAAGAATAAAAAGCATTTTTATTATTTTTGTGACTATCACGAAAAGAGAAAAGCGTTATTATCAATGGCAGTGGTCTGCAGAAGTAAATATATTGTCGACCACAAACATGGCTTCAAAACAGTATCACGCACTCAAGAACAACAAATAAAATATTCTTGTAATACACTTCATACAAATTAAATATTTTAACAAGTGAACTACGTACAAAGTCTGCAAAAACATAATATAGCACTTTCTGTACAACAGGTCTTTACATACCAATAATACAAAAAATGTTCCAATATGGAATAGGAAATGTTTAATGGGGAGCGGCCTCTTCTTCGGAGCCGCGCTGTTGCGTGAAGTCCGCGGTGTTGTGAGCAGTGACTCACCGAGCCAGAGCATTCAGTCAGTACGAGAAGTTTGAGAATAGGCAAAATAAGATACCAAATAATTTCATTTTCCGCCACAATCTAAATCTTTTCATTAGTTTTGGATTTTACTCGAGTTCCTGGGAATTTAACAAAACCATAGACACCTCTCACGTGGTCTGAAGTTGCACAACTTTCTTTCAATTTCTGCGAACACTTCAACCTCTAAAGCTATTTAAGACCAAGATGATCTAACGAGTGATAATGTTGTTGGGATAAATGATGGAACGAGTGGGAAGAGAAACGAGAGAACTCAGAGGAAATCAGCCTTACCCACCAAAAAGCCCACTTAAATTGCCCGGGGATCGAACCTGAGCTCAGTGGTAAAGGCGCAAGCGGTATCTATTACTATACGAGACCATATAATGATGAATTATATACTATATCCAAAATTATTACATTTTCTCATCGCATATTTTCATGCCGTTCAAAATTTAATTTAGTACGATTGTTTCACTTATATGATTAGTTTGTAATGGTAAGAAGCATATTTCATTTACACGTCAGTGAATCTGGGCTACAAATGCAAAATGTTTTCAAATTTTCTCTTCAGCGCAATTTAAGCTCTGTGCATTTTTTAAAGGAAAGTTTACTTTGAAAATATGGACATTGCACTTTTTTGTTCAAACAAATACGTTTAATACGAGATTACATGTATTGCATTGTTTCATGAAACTGAACAAAACTAAAATCAACTGCAATGGGAAGCGTTTGGTAACCTGCATCTACTGTCACGCACGCTTCAAGATTATATCCGAAAATATGAACTTCGTAAAATAATTGTAATAACGATCTCAAACAACAATGTAGCATTATGGTATAAAACAATCACCATAGTAACAAACTATACTAAGTAAAACACAAAACACTACAGCTAGATCAAATGTTAAAGTTGACCTTCAAAATTTGTTTATAATTATTCATTGAAGTAGTTTAATATTTGTTTCTTGTAATTACCAATTATATTTTTCATATTATTAAAGAAAAACTAAGCAGCGTGGAATTCACATTCTCTTAATAAATTTCACTGTTTTATTACGAAATCATTCCAGGAGGCTCGATAACATGCAGGAAAATGAATGGGTGATGTGAAAATGAATACTATAAACACCAGTTTAAGCAAATATGAGAACTGTTTTCTGTTCATTTTACTGAGCATTTACAGCGTAGTATATTGGGGCAAATTGTTCTCCTTGACTTAGTCTATTCATGGAATGGAAGTGAGAAGCGGGAAGACATTTCCAGAGACGTTGTCAATAAATAATCCACTATCCGAGAGACTGCAAAATTCTAATGATATTACACTGTAATGATGAGCATTGGTGGCATTGTAACCTCATAAACTTTTTGCATTATGTTTTCACCTCTCTCACATCTCCACTTCCATGCGTCTATTCCATTTAATGTACAAAGTATAATTGATTCCAATGTGAATGTAATATATGTGAATATATTTCGTCCTGGTACATTAATATCGACTACGCCTGTCTAACGCGTCAGGAAACGTGATTCCATAAAGCATTTACGAGGTCGGAGTTTCGGAATGTTCCAGAAGCAGACTAATATTTTTCGAGGACCCACGGGATTGATGGGCCCGTAAAAATAACGCACGAGTCAAATTAATTCTTGTTGGTATGGAACGGAGATCGGAAACACGCTATGTTAGGTGGGAGCTCGTCACAAATTGCTGTTTGACGTTTCTGGTACACGACGTAGGGCGGACAGCAAACAAAATCAATGTAGCGCCAATGCTCTTCCAGTTCGCGTGAGCAATGAGAAAAGGAAGGATAGATGCCATTCTCTAGGAAAGTAACAGTTGAAGGGGTTGAAAGTCAACAAAAATGATTATAATGGAAATATGAAGTAGATATTACAAGTGTGATATATTATTTTACAGATGAATGTTGGTTTTTAAAATTATTCTTTGTCTCTCACAATCTGATTAGATCTTTTTTGAAGCTGATACCGATTAGTTATACAATATTTTATAATTTATCAAATATTAATAACATGCAACGTCAAAAAATTTCTTCCTTATTTTTAGAAATATGAACAATCTCACAAAGGCACAAAAAAAATCGTTCATGTAATCATAGAGTTTAAATGTCTTTACTTCCCTTAGCATATAATACAATTATTATCACTAGATTATTAAGAAATATGGCACTTTCAATCTACGACTAGCACTATAATGTCTCTTATTTTGAAGAGTAATGTTATTAATTTTAATGGAAAGTTATACATAAACATTGTATGCATACAATCAGCAACGCAATCTTGTCGGGCACACAAAGCAAAAGAAAATTTAGTCGCGATCAACTACTCAACCACCCAACCCATGTCAGTGGAAATTCCAGCAAACGCATTAATCGCATTATACTGGCGCGTGAGTTATTGGGAACGAAACAAACGGGAATTTATTTCGGGTGCAGTTAAAGCGATTCTATCATAGTAATTCAGTGACAACTCGATGTTATTCCAAGTTGTTGAGTGATTTCATTCATCAAAACTGCTTCTTGATTTTGCCATTATCCGTCAGCCTATTTCCATTTATTTTTGGTTTGTGTATTTATTGACATTTACATTGTTGGATTGAGGCTCTCAAGTTAATTTTCTTAAAAAGTAGTTTTTTATTACACATTGCATTTTATCCCTACTTTGATATTACCTTATAATAAGTAATATCAATCATCAATAATTTTATAATAAGTAATCTCAATCATCAATAATTTTATAAAAAGTAGAGATCACAGTTAGTTTCTAAATGAAACTAAAATAACCTTCCTTCAACAAAGTTACAATTTCAGAATAATTGTGTGCGACCAATTTTTTAGTGGCTCGCGTTGTTGTTATAGATTATAAATTATAAATAAAAAAGTAATTGAAAGGAAATTAATATTTTAATTATTTAATTTTTACTGCAGTCCCACAGCGTAGTCTAGAAATGACCCTCTTGGCCAGGCAATCATGTTCTGTTTTCCGTTATTTTAATTGCAATGCTCAGAGCAACGCTGTAATGATTACGTATGCATACTATCCTGCGTAGAAAACGAGATCCTTGTAAAAGGACAACTAGCATGCGGTTGCACATCACTTCTTGCAGGCCGTTAGTACACGTGCAACCAGATCTTGTATAAATTATTTCAAATTATTTAGCAAAAATTTCTGATCGAGAAGCAATCACACATACTTTTTCGTGATTGTCATGACAGGACGCATTGCAGTATGGAATAGTTGAACTTGCAGATTTTTTAAAGCTCAGAGGGAAAAATATTTCATTTTCACTTTTTCACAAATATTTCATTATTACAAGAGTGCAATTCGGATTTTGAAATGATAAAACCAATAATGATGTAGTAATTCTATATTTATGACTTGGATTTATGCCAATTACATGAATGAAGTTATAATGTATTGTCGACTGTGAAAATCTCCACCTTTAATGTCCCCTTGTTGCAAAACTGCAGGCAGATCATGCGAAGCACATGGCATTGTAATACGGGATGTTTCTTGATTACGAGGCATCGCTGATCCTGCGTTATCTCTTTTTTTTATTACAAACAATGTATGTTATAATACGTGTGTGTACCACTTAAATTGCTCAATAAAGAGAAGAAACGATTGGCAATCAAAATAGTAAATTAGTTTTATTAAATCAATATTGCTAATTTAAAAAAAATATTATTGACCATCTCAAACGTGTATTTCAAAATAAGTCAAGAAAATAATTTGTATTCTAGTCAGGTTGGTTTGAAGAAATAATGCTATGAAACTATATATTGTCAATTTTAATAATCCCAAGAATACACTAATAAAATATCACCACAAGTTTTGAATAACTGTTGGATAACATTAACCCAACATATTATTTAGTTTGTAAACATGCAAGACAAAATATATATTTCTATAACAAAGAAAACAACAATAATCGTTAAAAATGTTAGTATTTCTTATTTGTATAAAAATATACCTTTTCGCACTGTTTGCACGCACTCACTAAGACAATTGATATCTTACTCAGTTGGAAAAGCTCTCAAACATAGTGAACGTAACTTAGGAACAGAAAACCCAATTACGTGTACACTTCTCTTACAAGGATAGAGAAAAGGTGAACGTGATCTCAGCGGAAGGTTTGAAATGATTGTAAGTGCAGAATTAGGAGCCTGGAGTACGATTATTAACCTTTACAAAAACATCTTTTGAAATCAGACTTTCTACACGCAACGCTAAAAACATCATCTTCCCCTACCGATACAACTCTGCGTTTTGTGTTGTGTGTGGGGGGAGGGAGGCTTGCAAGATGCCTTATTGTATTACTCTCAACTAGCGATGATTGAGTGTCACATGTTTTTAGTACCCAAAATTTATCTTCCCTACAATGAATCTGGAATTTTCTAGAATATGAATCATATCTTTCTTTGACAGCATAAATTACAACAAACTTGTGTACAAATTATCTCCATGTATCTCGAACCATTTTGAAACAGTTGACCAGGGTAGCTCCAGATGTTTAGAGGACTCTAAAGCTCATGTACAGAGATATTAGCAAAGATAACACCCTATCCGTTGATGAGAGTCGAGCATAAAACTTGCGCAAAAAGAACGCACTTCAGGACACCGCTCACGTCCTGCAGAGATAATATTGAGACTCTTAGGTTCTTGAATAGGTTGCTAATTCAGGGAAGTTGTAACCTTTTTAAGAGCTGAGTAATGCAGTAAATATTCGTAATTATGATAACGAACAATACTAAATGAAAATAAAACCTGTCAAGATTGTGATTTAACAGTCAAATTCCGATATGCAGTTACAGACCAGGTAAATCCATCACAAAAAGAAATACAATTAGATAAATTAAGGACCGCTAACTTGTGAGGTATAAAAATCCGAAATACCAATAGTACTCAAAATAAAGCTAAAAATATAACTAAAAAACCGATTTTTAAAATTTAGAATTCAAAAATGTCCTTTAATATTCAGAGATTGATAAAATTCAAACATTCTAATCTAGATTCTTTTTGAGAATTCGTGGAATTCGAGGATTGGAGGATTTGAATTTCTCAGCCCTTTCCTTCGTCCAACTGAAATGTCAATTTCAGGTTGTTTTTGAAATTGTTCATCACCTTATGAAGAACTCATTTGTACTGTAGTAAGTTAGATATCAAAGGATTCGACATAGTTACCCAATTACTAAAACCGCTTCCCATGTTCAGACTTTTGTAATGAGTATTGTGACTAGATTTATTTACTGATGCAGCTTGAGACAGGTGCTAAAGTATAAATTATCCCAGCTCACGGAGGATAGTTGGTGGTAGCTGAAGTCATGCGATGTATGGCGTGATGAATTTTCCTGTTTCTCCTGAAGCATGCCGTGCTCCACTCGCTCTACTCAATTATTCCATTTTCCCTTCTTCCGACAGGCACCTTCATCTTCTATATAATCATTGCGTCCGCTAGGACCAGTCTGTCGCCTGCTCTGAGGCTCCTGCACTGCGGAAGAAGACACAGTCTTCCTGCTGATATACAATTTTAATCGCGTTAGTTTCAATTCCATGGATCTTAAACATATACTAAATCAACGCCTTTCGCGTAACGAAGCAGCATTCAGATAATAGTTACGTTCACACCAAAAGAGCAAAGTGCCTGAAGCTGCATCTCGTATGAGGATAATGAGTCGCGAGAGCATCAAAATTATGACAAATTCGCAGAGCCGGAACAGCACACTTCAAGGGTACGTGCGGTAACCACGCGATTTCATTTGATACGCGTGACGCACAGCGCAGCGTCGGCTGCTGTAAATTCCCATTTCAGGAGGATGTATTTATTTGGAATAACCTGGGAAAAGTTGTTTCTGGAAAGGGAAATAAAAATACGCATTTTTCAATATTTGCTAAAAGACGAAAGGTGTTAAAAATGCTACGCTACATTTCTGAAATTTTCTGGATGTTGATAATAAATGATAATAATGTTAATAATCAGCTATATTTTTATTCCTCATTGTACACTAAAAAGGATGTCAGTCCTGAATGTAACTTATTTAATAGTTAGTTAAATGTTTTTAAGCGATGTCAACTTTTAAACGATCAATTCAAAAAACAAAATACGTTTATTAGAGGCAGTCTCCAATAAGTTCACTACAAAGCAAATCTAATCGTGGAAATTTAACGAATCGTGCAAATGCATTGCGTTTATGTTACCTGTAAATATTTATAACGGATGTAAAAGAATAAGTAATTACTTGACATGAAATTTTACCGAAGAAACTTTGAACACAAACGTATTCAGGGTGTCACAGAATATGTTACAAACTTTCATGGCATGTCGGTAAAGAGACCAAGATTATAACTTTTGGCAATGAGCATGTGGTGGTAATACACATGTTCCACTTACCCCCGATCGTTAAACATCATATCGTGATGTGGTGTCTGGCACGTATATGTTTTGAAGTAGTCAAAATATTTGGGGTTCATGCCAAAGATCAATGGAAGATAAATTGCACACCAACCAGAGACGAATGGAACATGAGTAATTTCGCTATTCAAGACATCTCATCACTTATGCATTAGCAAAAACGTTGCCCCTTCACGTTCATGCCATAGACGTTTATAGCATTATTCCCAGATATCGCGTACATTTGAGCAAATGTTTTAAAGCATTCCCCTGCGGTGCTTGATGCAACTGTTGACTGCTTTCGTGATGGCAGGGCATGATGGCGTGCGAGATCTCGAGTTTGGCAACGACCACACGCAGCGACGGGCTTCAGACACATTTCATCGCACATTCCTCTGCACTTACGCAACTCAGTTTCTCCGAAAATAATGAAGCGGTTGTACACCATTTTCAGGTGAGTTAGGTAAGCTAATTAAAAAACGGTTTGAATTATATGGCTCACTATTAAATTAATAATTACGTAAATGAAAAGTAAATGAAGTTTTGTAAACAGGGACAACTACTAAATAACGTACAATGAGAAGAGAAGGGACTCGCCTTCAAAAAGTCAGAAATTCCGCAAATTGATTAAGATGTCATTGAAGAATGTGAGTTTCAAATTCTTTCGTGGGTTTCTTTGATAATTAATTTTGTTCACTCTGAAAATGTATTTTAATTCTACAGAAAAGTTCTATCTATAGACGCATTCTCCACGTCTACATGAAGTTTGTCCATGACTGGTTTTAAGACCTCTCGGTAGGGAAGGAAATAAAGAATTACAACACCACACGAAATATGAACATAGCAATATCAATCAATTCCATTATTCTTTCAAAAGTATATGTTTACCTTCAACGTAAGATAATTCTTCACATGAAAGTGTAATTGGATAAAGCGGACGATGAAAGAGAAATTAATTGCTTCTACATTTAGAAGCAACGGCCTTCTTAGGGAGCAACGGCTCATATTTTCCCTAACGATGTTCCCTATGATAGTTTACTCGCTTCCTAATAACAAAATGGCCACCGAGAAGCTTCTGATCTTTACGGTCACATTATTTCAGTGTAGTTACAGCGCAATTCAAACAATGTAGGCGTGCTGCAGGTCTTGGTAAACTCTCCTTCAACCACGCAACAAATTATCCGAGCAGCGTAAATCGTAACGCCTCCGAGGAGCTAACAGCTCCTAGCGCTTCAGAGGTACTTTTGTATCTTCTCTGTGGTGCAAATTACACGTGTCAAAACTACCTCCGCTTCGTGTAAGAAAGTTCCTGTTCTACCTGCGCCTCGTTCAAAGAAGAATAGTGTCATAAGAACACAAGGTTGATATAGGGTGGACATGTTTTAAAGTGCACACCGTTCTACATAGAAATTATCACCTTTATTTATTGCCAACTTCATTATGATTATCAGCTAAGTCAATCAATAAATGATGTTGGCATCTAATGCCACGATTACAGATAAGTTTCTAAAGCAACATTTAATATACTCGTATATAAAATAACCATATATAGTACGTACATTATCATGGCATTCTGATAAGTGTTTTTACGTAATATTGTAATATTGTACAACATGTGGTTTCATCATGAACCAAATTTTTCACATACGCGTTTAGGAATGACATACAATTCAAGCTCCTTTTCTACGCTATTGTGGTGTTGAAACATAGGTTCAAAATTGGTAATGGGAGAAAAAGGAATAACTCAATCATTCAAGTAAGTTAATTTACGCTAATTCAAAGAACACGTATTTATTGGAGAACAAATCTACCACAATGAGGAATGACATCTTCAATTAAAGAGCGAACCCACTGTACAACTCCTGGAACATTTTGTTCGGTGAAAACTCCGGAGGGCAATGTTGTTAGACGTGATTAGAGAACTCTCAGCGACGTGAGCACCGAGATTAAGTTGGAATCTGTTCTGTCTGCCCGATAGACATTGTCTCGCCATATTCTTAATATTCTTTTTCATGAAAGTATATTTATATATTTAAGGTTTTAATTTATTCAATTATTGTATTTAAAATAATATCTATTTCAAAACCTTTTTTATATTATTTTTTATTTAAAGTTTAATTCTTTGCTAAAACTTGCTTCTTGTATAACTTTTACGATATGAATGGGATTGAATAATACAATGTAATAATTCATTTGTGTGACGACTTTTCGCAATTTACACTAATACTTTCCAAATGTTTGGGTGGCAGAGTTTCACAACTAACCTGCAAACTCCTCTCGAAGTTAAGGCGAGTACTGCTTGAAAACCACCGATTTAGAGACACTTTGCGTAAGATTACATTGAGTGAGGCATGAAAATCAGTGAGAAAAAGTGTTTCGTCATTGGAAGACATCACTTTAAGTCAATTTTCGCCAGTGACCATATTTTGCACATTCCTTGTCATGCATAAGAGGTCTTACACAAGAGGGCCTGGTATGCATAAATAAGTATGCATGAATGACTATTACAGAACCACTCAACTCAGGCCAGAAAGGAAAAGAAATTCGACTGCTAGCGTAAGCTGAGATGTCCTCATACGAGGACAGATGTCTTCTATAAATATGGGATGTTCATATCGAAAAGTGAAAAAATTGAGGTTAAGGTTGCAATCTTGGTTCTCTTTGATATATATTTTATTGTTTCGTGTAATAATTACTTATGTAAATACAAGGGATGCGAAAAAAGTGAATTGTTAGTCACTTATCGTTTGTGTGACTGTTTTAGATAAAATACCAGAAACGTAATCGTTCTATTTTAAATACAGGTTTTCGACATTCATTGTAATTCAAAGACAGATTAATATACTAGTTTACTCTTTGAAATTTGAGAAGTGGATAAGAACAATGTTTTTCCATATTCATCATAGAATTTGAACAATTTACTTTGCAATAGAAAGCACAATTGTTAACATCACCATGTCACACCATCATCAAGTTGTACTATTACTCGCGCAACTTTTCTTGAACGATGACCTTGATCCCCCTCCCTTGTGCAATAAACAGTTGAAGGCAAAAGCTCGCAGCGGGCACTGATGACAACCTTCCAAGCATTAAAACTTCGTTGGCGCGAAACAGAAGCTAGTTAAAGCCAGTTGCTTTCATAGTGCAGGACCTCTATTCAGATTTATTGTCAATATCGAAAGAAATGACTGAGTCAGGTCCAGGTCCTTCAAGGGAGTCACCTAAAACTCCCAAAAAAGTTAAGCACAAGATGCAGTTTTGACTTTCATTTCACACAGGTTGGCATTACTTAAAATACTCTAGTGGCCGACTTTGCAACTAATACCCCCACTCCACCCGAAATCGTCAATCCATCGTTCAAGAAAAGTTGCCCGAGTAATACTGTGTACTCTGACCAAAGAAAAGTTTAAAAGGGCAGCGATTAAGTCATTTATAGAAGTACATACTTTTTCTTCGACTGAGAATTGCAGTAATCCATCCAATATTAACATTGAAACTTTAAAATATAACAATCTCAACCCTCTGCTGCCAAAAAGGCCATAAATGCGGAAGGTGGGTCAGGGAGAAGGCAGGACAGTGAGAAGGCGGGACATCGAGAACTCTGCATGGCAAGAAGGCGGGACGGCGAGAAGACTGTACGGTGAGACGGAGGGACGGCGAGAGCGCGGGAAGATGAAAAGGCGGGTTGGCGAGGCGGAACGATATGGTGGAACGATGAGAAGTCGAGAAGGAACGGCAAGCAAGCGGGCAGGTGAGATAGAGGGACGGCGATCAGGCAGAACGAAGAGAAGGTGAGTCAAAAAATGCGGGATGTCGAGAAGACGACAAAGCGAGATAGCGTGACGAATGGATTGTGAAAAGACGAGAGTAAGGGAACCCTATGGAGATTGTATACTGAGACGTCGGGCCGGCAAAGGTCAGCAGGAATCGAGGATCGGGACATTAGATAACGGCACGGCGAGTGAGTGGCAGTGTAGAAAAAGGGAAGGGAGAGAGGAAGAGAGCTGCCAGTGAGCGCGGGAGCGGGGAAGGCGTGCGAGCGAGCTGCCTCCCACTTGGGAGGCGCCAGGCGCAGCGCTGCAGGAATACGCAGACTCCCGCGGGGGCGGATGCCTCACGTGCTCCACCAAATGCATCACGCACAGCCTCGCGACTGGGGGAAGGGTACTCGTTACAGTGACCCACTTTGATTTCTGGAATTCCACATACTCGCTATTTTATCGGAAGTATTTCCTATTTGTTATCCTATATTAAAATAATTTAATTCCAAATGAAAAATGTCAGCAAATCAATCTAGTCTTCCGCAATGTAGATGCTAATCATTTTTCAGGAAGTAGCATTGCTTTCCTGACTGGGCTGACTGTGAAACTGATGAAATCGAGGGAAATAATTCCGGGTATCTGGTACAATGTGAGAGAGCCGAGTGGTCATTACGACTTTGGCATTGGTCGCCATTCTTTTAGCATGCTCTTATCGAGAGGCCTCATCTTATACGACTTCCCTTGATAAGTTTACGAACTTCATTTCTCGACGTCTTATACCCAACTCAACTGGATAATTTCAAATGATGAAATTGATCAAATGTCAATTAGTGAACGCGCCTAGGGTTGCCAATCCACGCCTTATCCAATGATCCCCACCGGAAACGAAATCACACGGTCTCCCCACCCCCGTCTTGCGGAAGCAGGAGGGCACTTTACGCTGTGACCGATACGAGGCCGACGGGTTCTCGCCTGCTTTAGCGCGGCCTGCATTTGTCCGGCCGTGGCGGCGGCGGCGGCGGCGCCCTCTGGGGCGTTCGACGGCGGGGCGTTCGACGGCTGGGACGTTGCCATGGACACGCCACTCCATCGCGCTCATATGCATAGGAACGAGCCCTGATGAGCTCTGGCGCAGCAAATAGCTGTTTACGTCGGCGCGAGGCCGTCCGTTGCCGCCAGTGCACGCTCGGGGAGCGCGAGGGCGAGGGCGAGGGCGAGGGCGAGGGCGACGGCCCCCCGAGCGAACGGGGCGCCGCAGCTGCCGGCGACGCGAAATGCAAAGAACGTTAAATAGCTTAACGAGCGAGTCGTAATTTCTCTGAGATCTAGGTAGTTCCAAATTAACTAATTTATTTTCGTATGCATGAAATACGTGCTCGCTCTCTGCAAATGGTATATATTTTCTCATAACTGTATTCCGTCAAAACTTTCGTGACAGTGAGGAAATACACTGTATTTCTTATTTTATTTTGCTGAAAGGTGTATGTGGTTTGGTAAGTATAAGATGGGCAATATCTACCATGAAAGGTCATTATTTTGGATGTAAGATTATTATCATCATCCCCAAACAAATAATTTTTCTGACAACTGAATTATAATCATCTAGAAGATATAAAAGGTTAATATTTGTTATTCAATTTGTAATCTGTTCATTAACATTGTAATCATCTGTATTAACGTTCCGAGAAGGAACGTGATAAATAAAATAGAAAAAGCAATCTCGACCAGAAACACACATTAGAGTTTTACCCGGAGATTAGAAATTATTTAAAGCAGGCAGATGGCGCTGATGTCAATCCAACTAATTGAATTCCGACCGAGCTACTTAATTAGAAACATAAATAATTCTCAAATCGTTGCTCTCCATTTGCGGCGCCGAAAAATTGCTTGCAGGAGCAATGTATCGTGGCCATAAACATGAGAAGTGGAAAGCCGGATAAAAGAGCTGGCGCGATCCTATTGGGGCGCCGCTGTCGCCACGCCCTGCTCCTGTGGTCGCTGCGCTGAAGCAACGCGGCTCCGAATCCTTTGCCAAATCGAACCTCTCTCTGTCCCGAACACCTCTCCACTTCTCTTCGTTCTGAACCCCTGAACATCGTGAATCTCACAACTTCCCTAACCTCTATCCGACTCTCCCTGCCCTGCTTTCCTTTCCTGTATTCCATTCTCTTTCTCTCCCTTCCCTGCTCGCTTCGTCCTGTCTCGATTACCTCCGTCCCAATTCCCCCTCGGCATTTACCCTCAGGGTTACTCCTCGTTTCGCTTCAGTTTTCTCACTCGCTCCTCGCCTAGTGCTCTCACACTTCTCGCCTCTGCTGACGATTGGTGATAAAGCTTTTATTGACTTTTAACATTCTGACAGACATTTCGGCAATCAGAGCTGGAGTTATAGTACTTGTATAAGAGTTAGAAATTGAATCAATTAAGTTACTTGTTTAACAATGTTCTCATACGACTGCTATCAGATTGCATATGTAAAAAGAGTTGAAGTCGAACTGTCACATTTTGTTGTTAGACATTAGATCCCCTTCTGTCACTCACTTTTTTCGGTATCATATTCGTAATACTATAGTCTAATAATTATTGTAGATAAACTCAATCTGTCAAGGGAGAAAACATCAAGAAGGAAGTTTTCGTACAAAAAATGGTAGAATAAAGTTTTGCAGAAACCAGGAAATGTAAGTTTTTGCTTCAATACCAAAGGCATTAGCGTAAATATTTACTATATACAAGCGCAGGATAAGAAATGTTGGAGAAGTCAACCTGACTGTAGAACATAAGTTTTTAATACTAAACTACTTAGCAACGCAGTTGTGGAAACACTTGATATAAAGTAAAATACATAAGAAAGAGACTGCATCTCATTAAGCAATAAATGATGATTGACTAGTACGATCATTCAAGTGCATGAAAAATCTGCAAGCCACCAGTGGAAAATACACGTTCAAAAATATAAACTCTAGCTAGTGCTCAGAATGTGCTCCACGAGACAACAGAACATTTAGCAGCAAAACTATTTTTTTCTACGAGCGCATCCCGATGGAGTCTTTCGTAACTGCCCCGTCTCTTCCCGTCCACCTTCCCATTTTGCTTCTCTCCCAATAAAGCGAGGCTAACCTTTGAAGTTTCTGACCTCTTGTCGATGAAAAACGCCGGCGTCTCTCCCGCGGCTCGTCTCCCGCCGGCGGTGACGGCTTCTATCGGAGGTCCTCACGCTCGGTAAATCCCGCCGTCGCAACGTGTGACCAGGTAGCTAAAACGTTGACAAAACCTTAAATGATTGATTAATTACTAGCGATTCCAGGCGAAGTGCTACTGACATTACTCTCCGAAATGTAAACTTAGACCAAAAAGATCACAATGTAAAGAATTGTGATTGTTATGACCTAAACTCCACAAAAAACAATTATATTTGCTACTATTTTGCCTTTAATGCGCCGATTTCGACTATGGATGCAACATCATAGAGATCAGGCAATAAAATATTTGGTAATTGTTCTATTAATTTTTGAAATTAATATACATTAATACTTGGCAATCCACTACTAAAATCATCGATAGTTTTAGGACGATTTGTTATTAACTATTAAATGTTTCGATGATTTTACGCAGTTACTTTTTTATCGATAATAAATAATACATTTTATTTTTAATAAAAATGTAGTAAAATTTGTAGTAATTATTTGTAATATTGCTTAAAAACATGGTTTTAGCGAGATTTTTTATTAATATGCATGTTTTAATTTTGAACATTGATGATTCGAAACCACCTCAGCCTCGGCCTGATTCCGACAAGTGCGCGGGGGCTGCTGACGTTGGGAGCGGGATGGACAGAGAGGCCGACACCGGGGCGGAGGTGAGAGTATTCTCTCCGGCATCCGGTCCGCGGTTTACACAATCCTCGCCGTATTCGAGAAGTCTTCTCTGCCGCGGGCTTGGAGAGTAAATTACCTTTCGACGGAATGCAGGAGATTGGTGGAGGTTCTCTTTAGATGAAACACTCTTTCAGAACTATTTATGAACTAAAATTTAATTATTGCGTTGGGAAGAAAGGTCATTGCTTTGAGATTGGCTTGAATAGGAGGTTGGGAAAAACGAATTTCACCTCTTTTTCCTGGAAAGAAGTTTTATAACATTACCATTGGGTCGAAAAATGATATTTCCTAAGTCATCTCCAGTTCAAAGAAGGAACGTTAGTCTCCACCCAATACATTTTAGAAAAGTCAGAGCGTTATGCGCTTCTGACCATGTATATTCGGGATAATACATGCCTTGACAAGA
This sequence comes from Gryllus bimaculatus, assembly GCA_017312745.1. Classification (NCBI taxonomy): domain Eukaryota; kingdom Metazoa; phylum Arthropoda; class Insecta; order Orthoptera; family Gryllidae; genus Gryllus; species Gryllus bimaculatus. Next base: position 159,474 of record BOPP01000322.1, read on the forward strand.
TTTTTTGTTTTTGGGAGGAGAGTTGAATTGATACCATCAGCTTCGTAATATATTTTTTATCTCCTGTAATTCTCAAATATTTGAAAATTATTGTATCATATCTGTGAAATGTCATAGTTCAAATTTAAACGCCGAATATTTCAATATATACATCCCCCACATGTCAAGGTTATCAATGCATTATTCATTACAATCGATTGTTCGCATTAACATCAAACATTCAAATACAGAATAGCTTTTTAAATACCGAGAATACGAATCTCAGTTTCGTATGCGAAATTTATTGAACGCCAGAGGTCCGAACGTTCAACACAACATGGTGGGGTTGAATATATTGTGAAGGCCGCGAGATAAATCGCTCTTCGATTATTCGGAGTCGTCTGCATGGACAGAGCACAAGGGGGTGGAGGAAGCTTTGTTCAGCACAAAATGCGAGCGAGGGTGGGTAAGCGGTGGCGGTGGCGGTAGTGGCTAGGAATTGCAAAACGCGACCATGACTCGCGAATAGCTCGTCGTTAACGAGGAGAAGAGGGCAGCCAAGGGCATTAAGAGTATGAAAAGACCCGAATCGGAAACGAGTGGTATAAGCTGGGACTTAAACGGTATGAAAACAAAAGATGTAATAATAAATGTGGTATCAATTTATCACTGGGATTTCCAGTTCAGCGTATTATTTGCAACGTTTACACTGTACGATTTGTGAGGGTGTATAAAGGATGTTCTCCTTTCGAATTGACCGTTGTTCCGTATGGCGTTTCTTTAGGGTTCATCCGTTCATTCATTCATTCATTCATTCATCATACTCGTAGGATATCTCTAAAATAACTTTCCAAAACAAAGCGGAATGTAGAGAGCATTTTACTAAAAATTTTGGGGCTATATTTCTTGATTGACAATAGTCAGAAGAAAATCTTATCTTCAAAAATCTCATATGTATGTTAAGAGGCAATGACTATCGGAAATTTAAATTGTTTCCATTCGCATGGGACAATGCAGAAGTGAACTGGTCAGGAATAGACAATTTTAGAACAGGCGATTACACGATGGAGTCAGATGAAATTCAGAAAAACCGTGCACATGCAAGGAATCAATGGTAATATGAAATAAGTACTCCGATCCACATGACAAATCAGATGTAAAACGCTATCTAAAATGCTAGGTTGGAGGAGACCAGAACGCGACGAAGCCCGCTGAAACAGAATGGGCCGATGGAGGCACAAGACGGTATGGGGCAGCTGGGTCTCCGCGGGTCACGTGCACGCGTCGGGGCGGTGGGCGACTTGAGGTGTGGGAGGCGGGGCCGAGGCCGAGGCCGGAGCGAGCAGCGCGCTCGCGGCGGTCGACTATTTACGATTGCGGCGCCGGCGCCGGGCAAACAATGCTCACCCGCCCGCTGACCCACATGGGCGCGACCTTGTGCGGGCGACTTGGCTGACGACGACGGCTGCCGAGGTAACCCAATTACCCCCAACGGCCCCCTCACGCCGCCGCGCCGTCGGGACGCAAATGGCTTTCTGATGGAGACCCGGGCCCGCGCCCGCGACTTCCCCCTCGACCCACACACGAGCGTTGCGCAAGCCACAGCGCGCCGCCAGCGGCGGGCCGGAGGGTTAGCGAACGGAGGGGGACGTCGGGACGGGAGGGGAAGACGCTTTGGACAGATGGGAAAGCAAAGGAGTGTATGGTATGTGCCTACTACGGGGCATGAGCCTTGGCGCAGCAAAGGGAACAATAAGGTTTGAAGAGTGGCGTATTCAATGGATATTTGTGAATTAAATTACTACAAAGAATTTTTTTCTCTTTTTAAACCCTCCTTAGTGAATATATAGAACTTTCTTTCATGGTACGTATAAAAATTCTGGTATTCAAACTTCAATATTCACAAATAAAATTGCAATGAATTTTTCTGGAAGATATGAGAGCAAAACTCTTGAAAGTGAATGGAATATTGAAATTTTCAGAAATGGCCTTACTTTTTTCTCGTACTCTCGGGATTTCGTTGTATTACAAAGAATGTATCTGTTTTTTAAGTGAATGCAAACAACGGAGTAAAAAATCTGAAAAAAAAATAGCTAATTTGATGTGAAATACATAAAAGGAGGGATGTCCAGCAAAGAAGAACGCAGAACCGCGAAAGTATATACCTTTATATTTACAGTAGGCCAACTATGTACGTTGCATCTAAAAGGTTCTATGTTCCGCAAATTGCGATGCAGGGTTCAAAATTAAAAAGGAAACCGCTATCTGGGAAAACGAGTTAACGGAAGAAAACATAATAAAGGATAAGAATTTGCAAGAAAGCGATATAAAATAACTACTAGCATGTTGTTGAATTGCTGCCATCTATATTGTAGCTTTTTCACTCTGGCGTTTTTTGTACTCTTTTTCACTACATACGTTTCGGAGGAATGTTTTGGGAGAAGAAAATAATATATTCACGGCGTTAGAAAGCACCTAGGACCAGATGTTATGTCAAAAGCCACATCAACTACGAGAAACTATTATGTCTTACAAAAACTTATAAGTCGTTCTGACACAGATCTCCAGCTACTGCGTTACCATGGCATTTGAATATTACTACCTAAAACCAATAAGCTAATGATGGACAAAACCTTTATTTGTTTGGTTTATAACATTCTAGCATAAAGTTCTCCTGTTCTCATTAGAATATATATATATATATATATATATATATATATATATATATATATATATATATATATTATATATATATTATATATATATTTACTCTCAAGTCAGACTTATATACCTCCTACTAACATAATACTCTAAGTCACGCTCATGTAGTGTTAATTATTTATCTACCCTATTTCTCCTTTTCGAATGTTCCCACCGTAGCAAACGAGCGGCCCTTTGCTGTGAACACGCAACGAGTGCAAAGAGAACGGATATTCTGCGTTGCTTGGCCAGCTACAGCCATAAAAAGGCAAGTCGTGCAGTGAATGGCGAGGAGACCAGATCGTACAGATGTCAGAACACAAGGGAGAGTACCATTTGTTCAGAAAGATATATAGTTACCAAATACGATACCTTCCAGCATACAGTGCGAAACAAAACGCATTTCGCTGATATAAACAAAGTGGTCTTTATTCAGATTCCCGCGACGGCGATTGATACGTGCATACAAAAATGGAAATAGATAACTAACATGCAGCGATCGCAAAAGATAGAAACTGGATTTGAACATGATCGCCTTGGTATCTACTCAAGATCTTCGAGCGCCCGAATTTGGCTTCGTGTGCCAGACTACTGTTCAATTATCCATGATCAGCAATCGATAATGCAGGCATTAAGCTCTGCGTCGCCTGGGCAGTAATTGTCATTTTGCATAATCACCGCCGAAATACCAATTACCTCGTTCATTCCGTACAGCTCGTGGCGCACCGCTGGCACGGGGGGGGGTGTTCTCGGTTTCTTTAGTTCATGGAGAACGGGCTTGGTTCGTAGGAATTACAGGTGGGGATTATGTTCCCGAGATAGAAGCGAAAACGCTTCGAGAGAAATGAAATCAGAAAATGAACGGCAAAAACCTACGAGATATCGAAAACTGAGAAGTTTTCTGTATAATAAACAATAGAGAAAATCTCTATTAAATTTCATTTGAATTTTTTTTTTTATTCATTTTTTTCTTCTTGTTCGGCCATGTGGCCTTTCAAGGGCTTGGATACAATAGATTTTTCATTGTTAGGAATAGCATCCTTGGCATTTTGAGCTTGCATCAACTGCTCCGTTTTTTAAGGTGTTGGATGGGATTGGATGATTTATTGTTAATTTAAAATTTACATGCTTAATTTAGGTTGGATGTTTGAATTGGTTATATCATGTGCTTACGGGGGCGAAATTTATCTTTGGGGAATTTGGATTTATCGGCAGGGGTTCACAGCATTTCGTCCTAGGTTAAAGGTATTTGTAAGTGAAAATGTTGGAGTCGAAGTATAAAGAGCATTTCGAAAATTGGTAGGAGATTTGAATCTTTGGATTAGATCCATACGTAGCTCCCCATGGTTTTGGGAATTGGTATAAACGCATGGTGCTTGTATGATTTTCCTAAGGCATATTTGTTTGTAGCCGGTCTGAAGTTTCTCTATTGATGAGGGATGCTGCATTTCCCCGAGACAGGGGCAAGCGTATGTTAGGTGGGTAAAGATTGATTAAATATCATGAGCTGAACATTCGATTTTTTATGGAGGATTTGTCTGTTTATTATGGATATAGTTTCTGACATTTTCCCATAGCTTTATTACTAATGCACAGGGATATGCGGTTCCATGTTAATTTTTATCGAAGTGTACACCAAGATATTAATTGGGCTATATCATGAATCGGGCTGGCAATTGATTTTTGAGGTAAGGGGCGTTCTTGGTCTACGAGTGTGAATATTTTCGCTTTGGGCATTTCTGATTAAATTTTTATTCTCCACTGATTTTGTCCACGATATTAGTCTTCAGATTATGCGTATCCGGATTGGGCTATGAAAATACTTAATGAGACATTGAATAATGCTGTGTATCACGACGAAAAGAGCATTTGGTGTCCTGCCATTAGTGAGAATATCTCGAAGTGTAAAACATTCGAAATTAATGTCGGAGAGAGTACAGAGCCTTGAGGTAAACCTCAGATATGCTTTCGAGGGGTTGTAATGTTTCATTGACTTTTTACCATGCAAATTTCTGTAGAGCAGAAAGCTATGGAATTATTTTCTGGGATGTATTCAGGCGACTCCCAATTTACGCTAATTTATTATACATTACCCTGTTATGCCAGATTCTGTCCTACGCCTGAGCAATGTCTAAGAAAACTGCACAGTATGGTTTCTTTGATGAAAGCTCTTGCAATATTTTCCCGTATGTCTCAGTAATTGGTGGCGTACCATGAATGGTTCAGGTCTAAAGCCGAATTGTTCATCGGGGAATTGCCTTTTTATTTCAGTGAGGTTATTATTTAGTCACTGAGTATAATCTGTCTTCAAAAATTTTTGGACTAATGTGGGGGAAAGAAAGGGGACAAGCTGATTGGTTATAGTTTCTCTCTCTCCAATCTAGGATTTTCCCCGGTTCTGGCGAAAAGGTAGGAATATGGCGGTTTTGTCATGCATTTGGGAATGCATTAGCGTAGATGTGCATTAAATATTGCCGTGAGCGCGGCAATAGGTTTTTGTTTGAGTTCCTTTATGCATTTGGTATATTTATTTCATCAATCCCTGGGGATTGTTCTTGTTTTTAAACGGGCTGGATTAACTTTTTGAGGACTCTGGCTGGAGAGATAAACTAATTTTCGTTGGTTACTGAAACCTGGGGCTCATTTACAAAATACCTACGACTGTTTTATTGTGAGTTGGCATTGTTATTGGAGAGGTCGGAAGACTTCTCTCTAAGTGGTCAGCTAAGAATTCAGTTTTCTTCATCTGAATAGGCTTTTCTGAATCTAACTTTGGTTTTTAGAGGGGGTATTTCAGTTTTTTTCTCCGTGATACGTCTACTGTTGACCAGTAGATCGAGCTGAATTGGCGTCCTATTTTGCTTCTAATGATTGGCTAATTTGGAATACCTGAATTGTCTAGCTGTAATTTTACTATTCGTGATAATTATTTCAGTTTAGATCTGATATCGGTCTACGTGTTTCTTGCAATAATCTTCTTATATTTCGCTTGATTTAATTAAATTTAATAATCGTATTGGAATGGACTTATTATGACAAGCACCTTTTCTGCATTTTCAGTCGAAGCTTCTTTAATGATTCTTTAATTCTGTATGAAAGTTTCGCATTTCGATTTCTAGATCTGAAATAGATTTAATCTCTGGGGTATAAATAGTTTCTTGCAGTTAGTATGAGAATTTGGGCCAGCTTACAATTGCCTGTAACAGTCGTTTTTTAATTTTGTTTCTCTACTGGTTGAAAAATGTTATTAGTACTGGGTTGTGATTCTGACTGAAGGTCGTCTAACTACTTTTGGAACTAATGGGAAATCTATGCCATTTTTGTGTTAGAAGTATACTAAAATATCTGGAACCTCATATCGAGTTGTAATGGAAAAATGTGTCCGCCGCTGTGGGAGCTAGTATACTGAATTTTTATTATTTAAGAGCAAATTTAAAAAGCCTTTGTCCCGGGCTGTAGTGGTTCGTACAACCCCAAAGCTGTATGTTTACTATTTAAGGTCTCCCATCATATTAGTCGGGGAATATCGTTAAAAAATTTCCTTGTAAACGTAACTGGAAAAGTTTATTTTGTGGTTTGTATGCAGGCTATTATTATTATTTCGGTATTATTAACAAATATTTATTCCCGACTGTTTCTAAGTTTGGCGAGATGTTGTCTGAACCGTCCGTGCTTAATAGAGTTGATATCAGAATTGCTACCCACCCTGACGCATTTGTGATATTCTGTTCATTTCTTACATTGTGTAGCCGGAATATTTAATCTTTCCCGCGAGATGGGTTCCGCTAATAAGCTGCTATTTAATTTGATTACTCTTTATGAAATATATGATTCATTTTCTGACGCATTAATGCCCATTGCATTCCAGTCTAATAAGCTTTAATTCTCCGCAGTTACTTCCCATGGTTTAGTTTTTTAAGACGTTATGATTACTAGTTTGAATTTGGGGGATAATATCATAGTACTAGTTTAATATAGGATTAGGTGATAATCTAGGTGAAATTGTAATCGCGGGCTGCTAAGGTTGTTTTCGTGATAAGGAAAATGAGTGAGGTCTCTTGGGGGACGGGGGTCGTTCGTCTTTGCGAACGGAGCAGTATGCCTCTGAGTTCAGAGATAATTTCAATTTTGAGATAATTCTAAAAGCTCTTTTGTATCGGGCAACTTTATAATTAGAAGTATGATTTGATTGCAGTTTCGCATTCTGGAGCCTGTGTTTTTAGATTTCTACACTCTGAATAATGTGATTTCCGGTGCATTTCCACTGGATTTAGCCACAATTAGCCTGTAATGCCCAAACCTTTGACATCGTTTGCATTGAATTACATTTGAACAATAGTTTTTCGAAACTTTTACTACACTGTAAATAATCTAACTAGTCTGAATATTCTTCGCCTGTCATTGTCCTCCAAATCTATGCACAAACCGGGATGGGTTCCTACTTATATAAAGTCTACATACTTTTAGGATGGATAGTTGTTCTTTTAGTTCTTAAGAAATCATTTCAGAATAATTTGTGGCAGGTCTTTTATCACTACTGCAATATTATTTTTTTGACGGTCTTTAAATGAGGGGAATTGAAATATTTTGTTTTCACAAACTTACGGTATTTCCTGAAATCTTCAAATAGTTTAAGCATCACCTTTATGACTCTTCTGGGTGGTTTAAGCTGCTGAGTGTTTATGGATGCTTATCTATCACTTGTGAGAATTTTTGTTCATTGGATCACACTTGGAGGGATTTTATTTGCATAATTGTTTTAATTTCTCCGCGTTTCCTTGGAGTCCGCTAACGGATCCGAAGCGTACGACAAGCCTCCGACCGCATATTCAGTAACTTCACTTTCAACCAGCATTTCTATTCGTTGAGGTTTTTTTACCTAGTGATTACGCTTAATGGTTTTCCAACCATTTCACTTCTTCTTTACAGGTGAGAAGTGTGGCGCACCTCATAAATCCTGGTTTGTGTGTTGTCGTGAGGTTTGGAAGTTAATATTTCCGGCTCTTGCCTTCGGTTCGTGTGATTGAGGAGCAGAGCGGTACGATTTCGGGAGTTCGGGAGGAAGTGGGGTTGAGTAAGAATTGTGGTTAGCCAATTGTTGGTAATGGAATCAGCCTGTTGTTGCAGGAAGTAAATTATATTGTTGCGATCTTCATCATGGTTAGTTGTTTTATTTTACTTCCTGTGGAAGTGAAGAAACTTCTTGTGTTCGATTACTGGCCAGCCGGCCGTTTGGAACTTTCACTTAATACTTCCATTGACTGAACAAATTAACTGAGGTTCACAGTAGGCCCGCCCGGAGGTGGGCACTATTCACACCCTCATTTGACAAATAAGTCGTGCAAGCTAGATCAAGCAATACTGCACATCTAAGTTCTGATGTCACTGAGCACGACGGCCCGCAAAGGAAACACTGGCACTGACACAACACTAATCACTCCGAGTAGAGTCTAGGCGCAATGGCGGCAGTACGCGGCCGTAGCCGCGCGTCCAGGCGTACAGCCTGTGTGAGCCGTTCGCTGGGCGTTTGTGCGTTAGATAGCCTCGCAGCCTGCTAGCGATAACGAGCGGAGCACAAAAGAGAACCTTCTCCTACCGAAGCTCGGAATGAACTGTGATTTGAATTTTTGTATAGACAGGATTAATGTTGGAGGAGGGGGGAAAGCATGGCCGAAAATAGTCCCTAGGTGGAATGTACTCTAAACTACAATAAAAGGGACGGATTATCCTGATAACTACTCATTAGTTCAGAGAAAATTAGCACAAAAAGTATTAGAGTTGAAAAAGCAATTCGATCTCCATGTATGTGCACAAACAAAAATCTAATACACGAGTGCCACTACGGTTTGACTGCGTGAGGAATTCATTGCAATATGTGAAATATTTTGTGTTTTTCGAAACGCTTCTCAAGGTATAATTTCGCGTGTTCCAAAATTTTCCACAATTCAAACTCTTTTCCCGTTCTTTCTCGGAAGCTGAACATTAGATTAGCGGCTCATTTAGGCGATGAAGTTGTGCGACCGTGGACGATGGAGGTCAATGAAGGAGTGCCGAAGAGCTAGAGGAACAGAAACTGCGCGACGAGACTTGCAGAAACAAATACAATTAAAAGAGTACAAGGTATGGCTCTCATTTTTTCAAATGCATAAATAATGCGGGATTACACTTGCTCTACTATCACGCATCACAAGACAAATCTTTCCCACTTTAAGCCATTTTAGTGGACTATCACGTTGCTGCGATTGCTTTTTTTTTTCTAACTAAACCGTTGTAGTACAAACGCGCGTGTCTCAACGACGCTGCGTCACTCGCTGCCCGCTGATGACCTCGCCGATTCGATATGCACACATTCTAGAGCCCTAATCAATTAATATTAATTTATATTAATTTACAATCAAATCCACCGTCAAATAAATTATTCAACCTATTCAATTATTCAACAAATTATTCAAGGTTGTTGCCGCTCCAACGTTTCGCCGAATTCTTCACTTGTTGCGTCGACCGAAGTCCCACGCTGAACCCAAATCCTTCGCACCTACACGCCCTGCCTTCCATCCAAGACCATATCTTTCGCACGTACGCTTGAGCCTTCTTGGAGATGCCTTTTTTTCTATCTTCACACTCCTCGTTGTAGAAATTAATTCGCGCATCCAGTTTTATCTAATTTACTGTGCCCCTTTCGTTTTGCGTGCACGGCCTAACTACTACACTTTTGGGTTGTGCAGTAATAAGGAGCAATATGACTGTACTGGAATAACTCAGAGTCCTTCTGTGCGAATCTAGGATATATTAGACTTATTGCCCATTCCAAAATTTACACCACTTTCTCCTATCACTTCGGTAGTCTAATTTCTTCTACTCTAGCTCCCCATATTTAAATAAACTCCTACTCTAGCTCGAGAAGACCTGACCGCTGACCTTGCTGTGATTCAAGCGCTGCCGATGCGTTCTCCATCTTTGCCGGAATATCAGAGAGCGCTCCCGAAGCGTGTTACCGTATTTATGGCTCGACGCCTGGGGAAATTTCTAGAGTGGGGTTGCTTCTCCTCTTTCAATACTCCACGGGAAAAACATCGCTCGCTAGTTCGAGCGCTCTCGTACGGTCAACGGATAACAGGTTGCGCGTTTAAGAGCCGCTGCTCCGCCGCGTATGCTATCCTCGCTGCGTGTGGGTGTTCGTAGGTGCTAGACGGTGGCGTTATGGGGTTGCACAATCCCATGACGCCACAAAATGTATAGCATGTATTATCTACACATACCTAGTTATTTTATATGTGGGTAATAATACTACAATAAATGGAATATTAACCTCAATGGTTCATGTTTATGGCTCTCTTAGCTAATACTTTCATTATGTAACGATATCGCTTGCCACGTAGCCCTTTCTCAAGATGCGAAGCAATGTCGTTGCGACGGGTTTACACTTACTGCTTTGGCCCAACCATTAGCCTACCTCGAGCGAGGACTCGCAAACATAGTGCGCTGAGACTGAAACGAACGAGTGTAAGGAGAGGATTGATGATTTCACGTCCAACACCCCAAAAACGTTTCAACAAATAGGTGTATTCGTTCATCAATATATCAAATAATTGTGAACTATTTTATTTACGATTCACAAAAACTAAGAATTTTATCCGTATTATAAACATATTAAAATATTTATATTGCGTGGATTGTATTTATTATTTTAATGTTAAATTATGAAATTACAAGATTCTAGTTTTATTATTGTATTGTTTTTGTTACAAATTTTCATTCTTTTATTTTAGTAAGAGATTCATTTAATTGGGGCTTAGGGCAGCAGAAAATATTAATCGAATCATGAGTTGGGAAGGATGTTGCAAACGAGAAGCGGAAACCAAGACAAAAGAGGTAGAGTAGAGAAATAACCGGAAAGGTAGAAACTTTTGAAGGATCAAAAGCCCAACCTAGGCAATTGTTGTGGTAGTGACAGCATCAGCTGGGTGAATGTATCTCATGTAGAATGTCGAAGAAAGTTCAAATTGACACAATGATGATCATCAGTGATGCAACTAATAATGCTCTCCCAAAGAAATATTTTTGTTAAGTTCGTATTGTCTTCATAAGGGCGAACATTAGTACTCGTATTTCTTTCGGCCCGATTTCATGAATATGCTTTGTGAGTGTCTTAAAATATAATTAATAAAAATCTTGAATTAGAATAGTTACACCTTGCGGTTAACTGCTTATCTACAGTATGTATTCACTTCAGAATAACTGTTGTGCTCAGAATTCGTCTTTATCTTTAACATAACAATTACTCACATAATACTGACAAAGGTTTTTTTTTGTTTCACAGGTCCAATTGCGTCCGTCGGCCAGCTACCAGCCCATATCAAGATAGAAGCACATATCTAGTCTAAACAAGGTGAGTTATTTGAAATTTTTGCTCCTTGTTCATTTGACATTTAAATATACCTGCAATTTCATTCTTAAAGAAATTGAACGTGCTTCGATGTAGTCTTGAATACTTTTAAAAGTTTCAAAGAGCGCAACAATGATAGACAATAGTGAGAATGATATACCACATAGGTTCGAATACAATCCTCTTTTTTCCGAAAATTAGCAACAAAAATGGAGAGGGGCACTAATATGCGAGTATCTCGAAATTAAGCGTAATTATTTTTCAAAAAATATTTTTGTTTTTGTTTTTCAGACAATGTTACAAATTGGCAAGTAGTTTGATTTCCGACATTCCGCCTGAATTTTTCTGAAAACCTTCAGACAATAAATATTGCAGGGAATTTTGGTTACTGGTTTCTAATCAACATTACTCCAACGGATGAAATAAGAAGTAAAGACCAATGTTTTCCGTAATTTTCATCCAACAAGGTGAAGGGGCCTTATACTCTGGCGAAAATGGGCATGTACGCAACACACACGAGATGTACGCGCAAACGTGCACGGAGTGCGTACGGACTCATGTATCTCCAATGTACGGGATGTGCCTAAGAGATTGTCGATATGCATTTGAGTACCAAATGTGTACTTTGGCCCAAATGAATGTACGCTGGAGCTCGAACTGTATGTTGTTTTATGTATTCACGATGGAATCGATTATTCGAATGGATCGAAGGTTGTCGAAACACGATGGATCGAAGGTTGTATTAACGATGTGCACACATACATAGCCAAATCAGTGAATTACTTCCCTTGGGAAAAGTTCTAGTGGAAAACTTCCACGACCCTCTCTAAAATTGTCATTAGCTGAACCCATGTATAAATTTTGCAAATTTTAATTCAGCTAACTATATGTATTGGCCTGTGATGAATTATTTCACTTCATTGACCCAACCTAATCCAACCTACAATTACAGTGTTCTCAAACACCGAAAGCTTTTTCCATTGCAAATTAAACATGTGTGTTCCCGCATTCGGTGTGGTAACCACATCTCTCACTCACTCCCACTGCCAGTTTAGATTTGCCACTGCCAGTGGCTGAGTTAATCTTCAATCTGGTAACTGAACTTGTGAATGCATACGCAGGTATTTAACCGAATTTGAGCGTGCATATAAGAGCTAAAAAGTAGTTGAAAGGCGAAATGGAAATCAACATAAAACTGTTAGGAATCCACATCTGAAGTACTGTAATACTGTAATACTGTAATACTGTAATACTGTAATACTGTAATACTGTAATACTGTAATACTCTTTTGTCTGCCAAAATTGAACACTATTTACAGAAACACAAATATTAAGCTGACAGTCCACACGGAGTTTTACATAATTGCTTTACTAATTACAAAATCTGGCCTACGATTATGATTTCAAGTCTTTCATTTAACTTTCTTGCTCTCATGTATATGCTGGTAATAGGCCCAATAATGACTAAAGTTGGTGCATGTATTAATAAAAAAATTAGGATTCTCAGCTCATGTTAATTATTTGAGAACTGAACTTCGTATTGACTTTAAATTACTATTAACGTTAATTATACACTTATAGGCTTTAAGTATTTTTCGTTAGGACCTATTTTGATAATCTATCACTGTTCATTGTCAATTAGTATGTACTTTTATTTTCCCGTATGCGTACGTATACATTGGGTAATAAAAGTAGTTTGGGAAAGTTATGTAATGCTTCGGAAATTCGATTTCGAGATGTCAACAGAAACACGTTTTGGTTTCCCACACACACGCAGATATCGAAAAAGTGTTGCTTTTTCCTTCAAAACATCCGTCTGTTCGTCTGTCTGTCCGTCCGGGGTCTGTTTCTGTAGCAACACTACTCTCCCCACCTGTTGCGCACTTCGTCGGTACAGATATAGATGCTGACCTCTGCTTCGCCTTTGTGGAGGTCTGAGGTCTCTATTAGCTCTGTCGGTGCAATCACAGAAGGTCCATGACTGTGGAAGCAGTATTTTAGCCGCCAAAAAGATTAACAATGATTACTGTGGTTAAGAACATTTTATTAGAATTATTATGGGAAATTCTTTTTTTAAACTAATTTTTATTTATGGTGTAGGCGTTCAGCTTCTAGATCAGCTTTTTGATCTAGCAATTCCTCTGCAAATCCAACCACGTCCTTCTTGTGGATGTGGTTTGCGTTAGGGAAATGAATGCCAATTCTTTGTCTTTTAATGGATAATGTCATTATTCATTCTTTCACTTATTGTCAGTCTTTTTCAATCGTTTATTATTTTACGTTCACTACTCGTATTGTTCGTGATCAAGACGTGTACATTTTTTAACTCTACGAAACTATTTTATTTTTATACTTGGGATTCTCGCAAGACTGCACAGTTTTGGAACCTTTTCGCATACGTAGAATATAATTTTGCTACGGCTTAAGTTTGGTTGTGTTTTTAGTTTTTTGGACATGATATACATTACATTTTCTTAAAAATTCTAGAGAAAAATTAACAATTACAGTGATTTCATCATCTTGCATCTGTCTTCTACAAGTCCAAGAAATACAATGTAGTTGGCAAAAACCTACCAACGTCTATGATATTTTTAAACTGTATTATTAATCATTAATTCACTAATGGGGTTTATGGCGCATAGGTAATGTCCTTGGCTGCAATTCGCATGGGATTCTACAAGGTGTAAACCGTCCCATAGGGCATGGATCTTGCGTAACGGCCCCTCGATCTCCTCGCGTCATCTGTTCGCCACAACAGGGCGAAGGGAGTGGGATTGCTTTGTGAGGCGGCGGAGGTGTCAACGGCGGCAGCGGTGGTGGCAGTGGTTGCGGCGGAGGTGGCGCTGATATTAGTGGTGATGGAGCCGGGGCAGCCGCGGTTCTGGCGACGGTAGTTGCGGCGGAGGCGGCGACAACGCGTAAGTGGGCAGGCAGACGCGCGCGTCGCCGCGACCACGACCGCCGCCGCCGCCGCCCCCGGTGCCATTCAGCGTCTAATGAAGTTGTTGCCGCCGTCGCCTACGTCGACGCCTTCGCAGCTAATTTACTGGCACATTGTAACGAAGCCCGTAATTCCCAGGCTCCGCCGCTGCCGCCCTCTTCTCCGGGCAGCCGACGCTAACCGCCGAGCGACCCCTCACCGGCCTCAGTCTCTGTTAAGGAGGTTGAGGGTCTTCCAATATTACATAGTGTATCGTGTCGGTAGAGATGCTCCAGAATTAAAAATCGAAAATGCCGTTGATTCCAAAATGCCAGTGACAGAGTGGTTATCGATCTAGGGAAATTTTTGTTATCGACTGTTTCTAATAGGCCTTTGTTCCTACCTTTTTGGCTCTTGAAACTTTTATGGATTCTTGGCATAACTAACGATAAACATAAACATACGATTTACGCTTTTTATTTCAATTAATTTTAATATTGTATTAATGTAAATTAATGTGTATACAAACTTGCAGTTTATTGCAAATATCCTGTTGAACTTTGGAAGTTAAAGGATAGCGTATCACGTTTCAAATAGATAATCAAGTTTTGATTCCAATCGAAATTGGGATTATTATTTGGTCTGATAATAGGGAATTGAAGCGCACTGTCGCCTACAACAATCGATAGCAATCACTCAATAAACTGTGTCCCTTTTAAGCATTACGCATTTGCTACTTTCACTACATATGCACAGATGGTCAATACAGCGGTCCACCATATACTCCCTCATCTCTATTGTCCTTTACTCTCAGTATTTATCATTACGATTGTTTTTCTGATTTCACACTGTAACCTCCATTGGTCAATTCTTTCATTCCATCATATTGTTTCAACCTTCAATGCATTGAAAAAGAGGAAGACGTTATTTACTTATTTCATCCCTTCCAACAAGAAAAACTGAGTCAATTTTGATGTAGAAAGTAACGGCTGTCTTCATTCATGTATACAGCGGAGCGGGATACGTTTTAAAATCTATGAAAAAAAATATATTAAATCAGAACAGTAAAAACGCAAAGGCGGGATGGGGAGTGACTAAGGCCCGTGGTTGATACTCTACAGTACTCTAACAGCATAAAAGTAAATATACAGGTTTCACTCAACATTCGTGGATTCGCGAGTTTCAAACATTCAAAATTAGAGAAATACGGTATTAATTTTGCAATTTCAGCATCAGCGAGTGCGTTATTTGGATATCTTTCGTCGACCCAGGGACCCCAACTTGACAGAAACCGGAGCTCAAAATACCACATTCTGCAAAATCGTCAAGTCGTATTCAGAACAAAAGAATAACACAACAGAAAAAATTCAATTCAGTTTCGTCAATTTGGAGCTAAAGGCATTGACATCATAAATGAAAAAAACCATTCAGGATCTTAGCAACTGATCATGATCTCACTAAAGAAGGGGTTTGGGAAATCAGTGCAAAACACATCCTCATAAGTGTTGATAAAGAGGTAACAGATGAAACAGCATCCCCGAGTAATTGCAATGTCAAAACTTTGTCATTCGAAAACTTCTGCAAGTTCGAGCATTCGAATGCAATCTGAACCTGCAAAGAATTTTGAAATATAAGAGAGAAATAGAATCAGCAACTCTTCCATGTTTCGATATTTCAAAGGCAATGACGAAGTGAAATAAACAAATATACAAAAATAATATGTCCCTTCTATTTAAACTTTCGAATAAATCAAATATTGTTTAATTTTCTTCATTTTGGAACGCTAATTTTGAATTCAGCTTATTGAAGTGCTTACTTACTCACCACTACTGCAATTGTTTACCAGATATTTTTTTAATTCTTTTTAAATCTTTTCCGTTATCTAAGAACTTAATTCATATTTTTTCATTAGAAAATAGACTCAACATTTGCGAATAAACATTAACAAAATCTAACCTTAGGGATTGCTGTTTGGAATGTTGAGGTATTACTGTATTCTCTTGGCCCCAGATGTATCCAAAAATACACAATTACCTTTATTGACATTGTCTACACAAGAAAACAGCAGACATAAAAAATGTGGCTATTTTCTTTACGCGAAATATGTATCTTTGGCTATTCATCTATATTACTTTATTCCTTTGACTTTATATTAATGTGAGATCAGTGATGTGTCCATTATTATCGGGCTCAAAAACTGAGTCATCGCGAAGCCATTGCTTTCAGCGCTCTGATCACTACAGCAATTTCTTGTTCTCCCATTCACCGGAAATCATCACTTAACGGTGGCCGTTTGCACTCTTTCGCACTCGTGAATCCTGCCCACCGTGGGTACCGTGGGCGCACGATCGAACAGCACCATTTGCGTGCACACGAGGAACGAAAGCCTTGTGCGAGGGAGAAACCGCAACGTCGACACCTGCAATAAAAGGTGTTCGAGCCGCTACACAGTTGGGGTTGAGATTGCTACGGATTCAACGCAGGGGATTTGAAAGGAGTGTCTTCGTTCCACTAGATTCATGATAGAATTGCTTGAGCAGCAACAACAGAATTACATTGAGACCATTATTTTATTTATTTCTTATTCTACAACTAAAGTGTTTTCATTAGCCATGTATCGTTATTTATTTCCCAAACTTTTAAATAACAATTAAACAGTAAAAACTGAATTGAAAGAAAGCTGTTACGTTTCACGGAAACAAATCGCTAGTACAGCAAATTGGATAAAATTAATTACTGAAATTACTTTTCTTAAAGACACATTTCACTTTCTAAAAGTAATTAACTTTTGTTTAAAATGTGTCATAATTTGTTATCGAAAAAGTTATATTAGATTACACAAAGGTTAAATTTCAGTGACGAAACTTATGTCTTCGTCTCACGAGAAAGAATCGCTTGCCCAGAAAATCGGAAAGTAATATATTTAATGTATTATATGAACTAATTCGTCTCCTATTCTATAATTGTTGTTAGTGGTATATATCATATTTCATTAATTACATTTACTTTCCGGAGTCTTGATTATTTTTCTTCTTTATTTATCAGTTTTATTTTTTTGGTCGCATGAACTGCAAGGTTATTAGCGACCATACGTATACACAACTATTTACAATGCATCAAATAAATGCATAACCTTTAAAATTTGGAAACATATCTTTGATCCCGGTGAATAATTTAATAGGTCACGAAAACCTAATTTTACAGGAAGGCAAAAAACATTTCAACTGAAGTAAATCGGAATTAATGATATTCAAACGAAGCTGATATTCAAAGTAAACTATTAGTGTGAAGATTTCGTTGGAAATCATTAATCCCTGATTTTTAGTATCAGCTGAATGTTTTGTGGCTCTCCTGTAAAATTTAAGCATTCAGGACTTATTCACTGGGATCAAAGATGTATGTGAGGTGTTTCAGTAAGTAATTTGGAGACACAATTTGAAAGTGAATATGCAATACGTTAGTCTTAATACACTGGGCAATCAATTATGATATGTTAGATAGTTGTAAGTATGTTGCAATGTACTAAGTGATGGCAATTCTTTCTTAAACAGATGTGAGTGGATAAGACGGCTATTTCCTATGCCGAGTATTGCGAGAGTAACTTATTCCTTTCTTATTTGAAGTGAACGAGAATCATTATTAAAATACTTCTGATTTGGTGGAGGTGTCTTGTAAAATTATACCACGTAGTGTTTCAGTAGAGCTTGAGACGTCCATGGTCTTCTTTTTAGTCGTTTTCCTTTTTAATGTTTTTACTATCTTCTATATTTCTATCTTCCTATGACGTTGGTTGCTAGTTGGTTTTTTTTTCTTTCTTTTTTTTTTTCAAGACTTTGAATTGGTTTCCATTCTGAATAGGGTTCTGTTGTACTTAGCGTTATTCATAACAAATATTCTAATACTAGCGGACCCGACGAGCTTCGTCCTGTCAAAAGATTTGTTGACATTTTTTTGTTCCTACATATTTTATAGTCTGGGCAAAAAATCTCCTGAACAGAACCGTCACCCTGGTGATAGGCGTGTGATGATAAGAATATAATTTAAATAAATCATATATAAAGCCATTTAAACTATGTAATCGATTTATTGTTAATCATAATTATTAAGCAAAAGTTAGTTTTATTTCATTGTAGTGCTTGTTGTGATGTACAATGTTTTTGTTTGATTACCTGCGCATAGACAAACAAATCTGATGGTTTTCCAAACACGGGAACAGGCACTGACCATGTGAGAAACATGGGTTTTTTCCAGATTAATACCACAAACACTTAATGATTGCCCCTGGGACTTGTTTTATGGTCATAGCAAAAGCAAGCCGAACTGGAAACTGTGATTCGTTATAAAGTTAAACGGCATATAGTCGGAATCATTGGATGCGCGGTATGAGAACGTCTTCTCCTTTATACTTTCCTTTCAGTGATACTTGCTTCTATCACGTTGTTTAGTAATTTTTTTTAATCGCTACCGTGGACTGTCTTTTTATCGCTAAGACGTGGTTAGTTTGATATTTCGCACTTATAACTACCGATCCAACCTTTAATTGAGATGTGAGGTCGCAATCTTGGTAAATCCAAGCGAGTTTAAAAATTCTGGTGGATAGGTTCACTACATCATTTTGGTTAATAGCCAACTCAACTTGATGTATTATCCTCGACTTCGCGCCTGTAATTTGTTCTTGAATTTTTAACAATTTAATTAATATACATCCAATGTTTTTTGGCAAGCCAATATAAGCTCGGTTCGCTCAAACAATCATTGGTTTCCGTTAATTTTAGAAACATCTGAAACCACCTCTGAATAAGTTTCATCTTTGATCGAGTTAACTGACAAAAACTTTGCAGAAAGTTAATGCAGCCCAGTCAACATGTCTATAAGGAAATTTGCCATTTACCAATGTCAATGAGTTTGTTTAGAGAATATGTTTCCAGATTGGTCATTTGCAACTCTGCACACGCATTATTCAATTGCTTAAATAAATCTATCTGACATGTTCTCACAACAAATTGAGTGACTTTAGCATGCATTGAGTTCATCAAGCTGGTGTTGGTGCTGTGGAATCACTTGGAAAGTTTGACGAAACTCTCCTGCTGAATAAAATTGCATTGCACCACAAAAATTGGTTATCTGATTGCTCCGTAAGATATTTTAAGGGTTCTGTGTTAAACGTGGTCCAAAGATTTTTTATGTGCCAAATCAAATCAACTCAAACACACAAATCAAATCGTGCTGTCGGCAATCTCCGTTGCTGACATCCACAAATACATCCAGCAGCGTGTTCACAAACAATAATGTTTTTACGAATTAAATCGATTAAAGAATGCTTTCTTTTTTGCCTAAAGATCTGCTTGGTAATATCATGATCAATGAGTGATTGCCACGGAATAACTCTGCTTGATTTCATCCAGGCGGATTGCATGTAAATGTGATGAATCAAATCTGTGCTACCATACTATGACGAACATACGGACAAAAGCAATCTTGAGCACATTCGGCGATGATGTCAAGCGGCTTCCGCAGTATGTTGTTTGAAAAATAGTAAGTCATCCGACGGAACATTCGCTGTGGCATTTCCATCGTATTAATCGCTTTCGAAGGTGAAATTACTCTTCGATGAGTTTGGTCCTGATTCAACCTGATGAATGTTAATGCTGCTCCGTTTCAGTTTTAAACATGTCAAACAATATATTTGTTGATATACATCGCGACATTTCAATATGTTGATTGTCTTAATTTCCCGATATTAGGCCGGTATGAATAATAGTTCATTGAACAGACTTTTTTTGTTAGTTTCAGACACTGTAAATAGATTTTGTTATAATAACATTGAAATATAAAATTAAATACAATATAGTGACTGAGATATTAACTATATTTTTAATTGCCTGTAATGGAGAATTTTAATTTTCGTTGAGACAATCATAGCCATCTTCAACTTGCCAAATAATTATAGATATTGCAGGTGCATACATATGTGCCGCTGTGTTTCCTTTATACGTTGTACATTGAATCATGTCCGACGATGTAAAAGCAATAATCAACGGGAATTCCAAGGTTTTCTCTAACTACAATCGATAGCAACTTCATCAATAGTTGGGTGCATAAAACGTCCTTGCATGTTGACCCGCAGGTGTTTTATCAGCTTGATTACAATTTTGTTGCATTTCTGATGGCCATCAGATCAGGACAGTTTTAAACAATATAAATCAAAAGATGTGTTCATGAATTAAATTTGCAATTGTTCTACAATAGACCTCTTTACTTAAATTGTTATGTGCACAACGCAGATTTAAGTTCTTGTGATGAATTTGCCCTTAAATAAGCTTTGCAGGGATTTGTAGTTGCTATCTGCACTGGTAACAAGTGACCTGCTGTGATATACTTGCGCCTTGGTATCTGTAAATTTAAAAATATTATGTTTGTACCAACACTATAAAATAAAATAAATGAAAATAAATAAAGCAATGTGGGGTATAAATTTATGGATTGTCAGTGATCCCAAACTTAATAGCATTAGTTCATCTTAAAATTATATCGTCTCCTTAATTGTTGTAACTAACATCTATCATCAAATAATTATGTTGGGTTTCAAAATAAATAAAAGGTCGCTAAAAACTGTATCACCCAAAATATTATGGGGACTAAGTGATGATTATGATCTTAATGATTAAGACAATTGAAGATTAGTAAACGACATCTAAACTTAGGTGACAGAACATTAAATAATTATGTTTTAACTGCTATAATACATACCTGGAAAGTTTGGCATGAAATTTTCCCGAACTAATTTTGTGACCCAAATGAAGTCATTTGAAAGCAATTGTTATATTCTTGGATATTTTCAGAAGTGTATGGAATCTGTTCCTAATCTGAAACCAATGAGTACAATGGCTTTGGGTGGTGGTTCCAATGGTATCAATTTCATTTTACCATTTGCGCAACACACTCCATTAGCTTCGTTTTTAAATTTCAGTGCCTTATAACATGAGCAAACCGAGTTCATAGAACAATACACACACATTGGTAGTTACTGTAGTCATTGACACATCGTAACTGAAAGCAGCTCGATTTCAAACTTGTGCGATTATTAGTTGAATGTTGCGCCTCGCGCTTCACGCGTTCGTGATATCCGAATTCTTTCACGTTCATTCGGTCGTCACGTTCTTGTGCAGCATGACTAGATCGGTAAGTAGCTTGGTTTGTAGCATTTCGGGTTCTTCTACCTAAATTGCTTCGTCTAATAGGAGCATATCTATATCATAATATTTTCGGAACGCGACATTAAATCCTCCAACGATGTATTTCTGTGCTCCAACGCACACACGCACACTGTTTTGATAGATATGATTGAATTTCAACTTTTTATAACGGTAATAAAAGTGCAAATTGTAGGGTTGCCACCTTGCCAATTCCAGAAAACGGAGGACCGCTGCGACCGGGGGGTAATTAAATATTTATTTGCTAAATAAAGTATGTATGTGAGTGAGAGTGTTAATTTATAATTAACATACTTCATCTATATATGTAATTTCAAATATAAATAAAAAATAAATGAGAAAGAATATTTGCTAAACATTTTATACTAAATTATCTTTATGTAGTGTTTTAACATACTTTTCTATAATTCGTTTTTATATACGAATTACACCAAACTTTCGGAATTTCTTAAAATGTTGTTTCGCTCAATAAATATAGTCTTAACGTCTGTATTTCTAAACAAAGAATAATTATTAATTATTTTTAGATTATAGAGATATGTAAAACAAATTTGTATGTAAAACTTACCTGTATAATTATTTCGCTTTTAACATTTATTTCAAAATTGTTATTGTATATTCTAAATATTCAGCTTTGATACGAAATGTCGATACGAAAATTCGATCTTGTTCATATGAAGATATCGAATAGCATTCCCGGGTGATTATTCTTGAAATTTTTGCGCGATGCGATTTTCGCATAATCGCTAGATGCTGTCTCTGTCTGATATGCGTAGAAAGAAAGAGACAGCGGATGGCGATAACCCGAGATTCGCAGTCCAATTTTTCATGTTCTGCTCTTTATCTTTTCTAATGAAAGAAGGAAAGGACAGATTTCTGATGAAATAGAAAAAGCTTTAAATTTTAAGTTGAAAAATCTATTTATTTTGAAAATGTATTGAAATTGAAAAAAAAAACGCAGATAATTTTCAAAACCGGAGACCGGAGATGAAGCTCAAAAACCGGAGTCTCCCGTCTAAACCGGGAGGTGGCAACCTAGCAAATGTGACTCATTGACGTTGGAACATAAGTACAAAACAATGAGTGCTTGTGCTACTAACAACAATGAGTGCTCTATACAAAGCAGCTATAAAGCTCAAATTGACTCTACGTTTTAGTTAGAAAACGTTTGTATGGGAAAAAGAAAGGCTGTTTTTAGGATTTTTTCGGCATTATTCGAATTTTTTCTCGGCGTTAAAACCATCCTTGAACTTCAACAAACTTTTAAAAAAAGAATTTCCCAATTGGGTCCAGGTGTTGTTGAGTTATGCGCTTACCAACACATTTTGCGATTCATTTTTATATTATAGATGAGAATGGAACATTCTGCAAAAGCCATTTCTCGGTGTCGGAGGCTGTTCATTGTTTCGAGAGCAGGAAGATGAAGGGTCACGTCGAGAAGACATATGTGACGACATATTTTGATACAGCTTCACGAATCACGATCAGTCGTCGACTGGCAGCTGCCATAAACCCTTGGCGCCACATGTGATCAGCGAGGACTTGAGGCGAGTCAGGACAATCGACAGGGCTGTCCGAGCTAAGGGGATGGTATGCAAGGACGCGGAGTATCACTGCCGGAGAAACAGGGTGATGGGGGCACGAATGGAGATGCCACTTTATTTACTTAACACCGTCAATTAACTCATCATCATCATCATTACTATTATTATTATCATTATTATTAGATTATTATTATTATTATTATTATTATTATTATTATTGTCTCGAATAAGCACAATTGGGACTACGCAAAGGACTTAGATCTGTCTCTCTTTCATATTCCTTGCCTATATTTCTTTCATCCTTTGGCTGTGATCCTGTTTTCTTTATTCAGTCCAAGCGTCTCCTGTTCTACACTCTGGTACTTCTTTCAAATCAATACGTCATGACTGCCCTTTAAATCTAAATGTGCGTCTTGCACTTCCTAGACTTAATAATAATAATAATGTTATTATTATTATTATGATTATTATTATTTCGCTCTTCAGAATCAATAGCATGAATCTCTAACTCATCTTCAGTTTTATATCCAAAACCGACGCACCAAATAACAACAGAAAAATAAAGCGGCGATACTATAATGCACCTATCTTCTTACAGTGGTTGCTTTCGAAATCCAAATATGTTGAACAGTAGAAAGAAAAAATGCAAGTAAACACAAAATATTGATTTTGTTTCATGAAGTAAATAACGCGATTTTAAAGACCGTCATAAGAAAGATAAAGTAAGAGTTCAACCGTGGGGTTGGTAATTCACTTTGAAGGTGGCTGCTGTTATGATCTGAATTTGTTGAACTAAAATAGTACACCAAACAAACTATTATTGACCGAACCTCGACATAAATGAAACAATATCTGAATGGGTGTTTTTTTCTTACAACAAAATTATACACGTATGAAAATAAGTAAATGAATAGCTAATTGTATGAATGAATTATACTTAAACTGGTTACCATTGATACAGTTAAAAATTCTAACAAAAATCACACAGCTCGCAAATGCGGAAATGCAGTGTATCTGCGCACGCGAGTGGCGCTGACAGGAGGTGGCGGCGGCGGCGCCTTTGAAATATTGAGCAGAGGGCGTTGCGCAACGCGAGGTGAAGCGCCGCGGCCCGCGGCACCGTCGTTCCAGACGACACCCGGCACAGGCGCGAGTCCAACACAATGGGGAGCCTATGCACACCATCACGTACACCAATTGAGCCTCTGCACACGCGCCAACTCGAAATCGAACTCGAACTGATTGCGGAGCTCGTTAAATCTCTCGGAAATAGTACCTTAGCAATAGTACCAATTTATTTATTTTGACCCGGATACTTCAAAAGAGTTAGTATGCACGGATATATTATGTTGTTAATGTTTCCATCTATTTCTAAAACAAATCTCCTAAAATGTGTAAACGTATTCATTGAAATAATTTTTAATTACTACTTTCCTTTCAAAACTAATATATGAGTGACAAAGTATAAGTAAATCTTCGTACAACGCACGGTGCTCGTTCTTTGCTATTAATGGTTTACAAACATTAGTTTTTGTAATGTGGCTTTAATGAATTATTGTTAGGTTGATTTCATGTCATTCTTAATTGCTGGGACTTTCAAGAAAATATGTTCGTGTCTAATGGCTTTCCAATTTATAATGCGATCCTTAATGCTCTTATGTTCACGCTACCTAGAAATGCATTCGTCGCATTGTATTCCCAGTCTCAGAACTGACCCTACATATGTACGAATTTTCAAATGAATTCATTTGATTCAAAGGAAATTTAGAATTCACCTGGCATCCTCAGCAATCAAGGGTACTAGGCTTTTTTTTTAAATCACATGTTCGGTATCGTTCAAGGACCGCCTATTGTTTTACCATGTAGTTCCCTGGCCTTTGGGAAAACAATGAGGCTGGATCTCCCACGTAGTAAGTTAACGATGTGTAAAACTTCCTTACAGACGTATCCTTATCAGGAAAGTTTGCAAACATTTCTATAGTTCTTATGTTCAAACTAGGTAATGATACGGAAACGAAGAGTGCCCTATCCTTTCATATTTCAGATTCATTCTTAAAGTTATAACAATGGTAGTGTTAACAGAATTTTGCACCAAAAAAATCATCGTAAGTATTGTCATGAAATGAAAAAAGACATTTTTCTCTCCGTGTCCGTCTCTCTCGCTCTCATTTTCGCTTCCTCGCTTTTTTTAAATTTCTTTATTCTATCTTTCTCGTTCCCTGTCTTCTTTCTTTTTTCCTTCCTTCTCTCCGTCCCCCCTCTCTCTCAATCTCGTTTTCCGTTGGTATTGTACCCATCTACGCCCATTTACTTGCAGTAATGCTGAAACCTTTCACGATCATTCCGGGATAGAGGATCAGACATCATCCTCTCCTAACGATGGAGTGGAACACGACTTGGAAGAATGTATCGTGCGCAATCTGCAGCCCGTTATTTGTGAACTGCTCTGACGCTTGCCCGGTATTGGTAGGATGAAAGCACAATCAGAACAACTGACCGCAATGATTCCCAAACAGCACTTTAACCGGTGTTAAATATCAACCATTATGGCACCTCTCATCAAGAATCTCCCCGTCTACTAAACTTTGGATGCGAACTCGTAGCTGCAACACTACTGATGAATTACGTTAACAAATCGACCTTTCATGAAGTATCTTGGAAGTTCTCCGTAGTTCTACGTCATCTCCGTAGCTGAAAGAAAAGTCGCTCAGTCCTCTTCAGTCGCATTCCTCCACGTCCTCATCAGTATGCGCAGCGCGTCCCCGCTGTCACTCCGCCTGCATACGTCACATCAACGCTGCATCTTCCAGGGCAGGGTGGGTACTTTCCTCTTCCCCGTACCCTCACGCCGTCTGACGCTGGAATATTTGAGTTACTTTTGCAAGACGAAGCGGTAGAGCTATCGACAGCGATATCGATATCAATATCAATGGCGGATGAAGTCGAGAAAGAGGTTTTGCACAAACATTTAGGTAATTTGGAAACAGTTCCAAACTGTGGTCACAGAGGGCGCTAAATTCCAATAACGCCTCATCTTCTTTATTCGCATTTTTTCGATTAGAGCAGTCTATCAATTACTTATCTGTATCAATAAGTACATTATTACACAATTATTGTTCTTAAGTATATGTATCTAAAACTATAAAATGTGGTATGTACAGATAATTACATTAATTAATAACAATAATTAATACTATAGAATATTGTATGTACAGATAATTACAGTAATGAAGATTAATGCCACTGACAACACGTTCCATCATAGGAATATAGAGTTCGCAGCGCACACTTCCACCAGAATTTGGGAACAAATTTGATATACCATGGCCAAATAATCAATTACCAAGCGCTATAAGTCGTCCACTAAATCTTGCGGAATATCGGTCTCCGCTATCACTTCGAGTTCGAGTTTGCGCATGACCGGAGATTCAGAACTGCAGTCGACTGCTGTACACTATGTCGTGCCAAAACCACCTTTTAACTCACATTAATAGAGTTTGCATGGGATATCTACGCATTTGATAATCATTAAAACGATAGCGAGACACTCGACAAGGGAGTCACCGCACATGCGCGGTGGAGCCATCTTTCCATATTGTGGCTGATCAGAAAAATCTGGTACACTGTCAGAAATTTCCGTATTACTTTAACTAAATTTACATAAAAGTAATTATTATGAACCCACATTAAATTTAATGTACACATGTACATTGGGATACAAGAGTCAACGTTTTATGGTCATATCTGCAAGGAATAAATGAATGATCTTGATGGACTGGTGATTATGAATACATGAGATGAATGATGACAGGCACTTTTTATGTACTAGGTTACTTTAAGTTTAATGTACAATACATTAATAAACATTAAATTTAAAGACATTTCTGACAGTATACCACAATATGAACTAAGGATGGAAATCGACAAGAAATGCGGGGGGCTTACATTAGTAATTTGTATCATTGGTTCTCTTAAGTGCTTTCGTACACAAAATGTGAATATTTTTTCATGCAAAGGGGCTAAAAGTCATGGAAAAACTAAGAAGTCGATGCTATCGAGACGCATTCAGTATAGCCGCCTGCCTCCTTTGTGATGTCAGCCGAGTGCACGGATTCCTCGCGCCAACTCGACGCAAGTACAGCACGAGTAGAATGTGATCCCTATGAAACGTGTGGGGAGAAATTGTGAAGTACTGCCGTTGTTTAAAAAAGAAAATAATAATGTGTGTTCACTTTTTGTTTTCATTTGTGGTTTATTTGGGATTAATATCATACTACATAATTTTAAAATTCCAGGTGTTTCATTTAAAGGACATTATTAAAAGAATTAAAATAACACATTTCATTACTTCGATAATTGAATATCTTAAGAGGGGTGTAACTTCAGAACGATGTATAATACCAGTGTATAAATGAGAAAAATACTCTCTTTTTCAGATGTACGTTACTATTCATAATTTGTATGCATGCTTTTTTTATTTAAGACAACAAAGACAGATGATATTAGATAGACAGGGGATGGACAAAAAAGCAACACCTTGTAAATTGCATTCCTGGAGTGTTTGTTCTACTGCAATTGGTAGCTGTCGTTTTTATATAAATATTTGCCCACTTCGAGCTTCTGCAGAACCTCTGCAATACATTGTAATCTTTCGTTGTTGTCAAGAGAGTGTTTTATGAAATTGTGAGTGCATCATCATCATGCGAATCGATCTCCTTGAAATAGAACGTGGGCAAAATATTAGATCTGGTTCTCTGGATGTTTCTAATACAAACGAAGTCGAAGCGTTAGATGTGCATGCAAGGCCCTCTGAGATCGTTTCTATGGTAAGGACTACGCACAAAACGTTCAACATAAACGCATCCACTAACTTTCCAGCGAAGACGGAAGACTATGTTTATTGGATACAAATTAACTTGGTGAAAAATGTGAAGTAACGTGGTGAAAAATAAGAAGTCTATACCGGCAAAAGGATCTCCTCAATTGAATATTAAACTTTCAAACCCTGCCTGCACCAAAACACAAATAAGATTCATAATCCCCTTATCCCCTTCAACACAATTTATAATCCCCTTATAATTTGGGTGTTTCCAATACGAAGTCCACCACAATATTTCTCACACATCATTCATGATCGTCCAATGCAACCTGTAAACTCTCATCTCGTGAAAAGCGGCCCATTAGAGTGAAGAGGAAAGTGCTCAACACAGTCAAATATTCGTTCTACTGCTGGACTTCTTTGTTGCATTTTTCCGACTTGGTGTAGATGGAGTTGAAGAAGATACCAGCCTGCCCCGTTTCGCTTCAATTTGTTTCCCATGATGAGGCCTTCTGCCACCCTCATTGGAAATGCAAAGAGGTCCAGTATTATACTTTTAAGCATATTCAGTTTCTCCGCGACTTTCGTGTTCTCTAACCAACTCTGTGTAATTGCAAAATCATCTCCATTGAAAATCCTTCTTAGTGTCGAATGTTTAGATTTAATGAAAACTCTGTAGTAGCTAATGAGGTGATCAAATAAATGAACCTCGCTCATTGAATGGTTGTAGAGTTTTACAATTTCTGGTCTTTGCACTGTTCTATATTTATTTTATTTCTTGCTCAATCGGTTCACATCATCAACTGTTGCTTCTCCTACAAAATTTGAATCCAAAACAACGGGTCGGTTATTCACCTATTTCACTAAAGCAACACACCATCAGTGCTATATATGTGTTCTGAATAACTCTTGTGTTTCCTCATATGGAATGAATTGTGATTTTCCAAATCTGAATACTCTAACAGTACCAGCAGATGCTATTTCTTTGTTGTTTTAGAACTTGAAATACTTCGTAGGACGAAAAATAATTATAAAAAATAATTTGTGAACCTTTGAATTATTTAACCATTCTGAGAGTTGCAAAATCACAGTTGGGCCTTGACCAAATACATGTATCAAAATGCTACGGAATTCCGTCGAGTTCACTAGATCCAAAATGACTATAACACAAAATCATTGGAAACGATGGTATGTATGGCAAAATTAGAAAGCTAGTTCTTTGTAACTAGTAATGCAATGCAACGGAAAGAACCAGAATTCAAGCGAAACAAGTGGAATATTGGAGAAGAAGCTGTACGAAGAGAAAGAAGCCAGAAAAGAAAGAACTCAAAGTCAAACAATCAAACACACACTTAAACCTGAAAATCCAACTTTTAGATATTATAGAAAAATCACTATGGTGGTGTGGTTAGATAGTGAGATACTGCCAAAGGAGACATTCTCGTAAAAAGATCTAGAGAAAAACCTAAAAGGAAAGGGAAGGAGGAAGTCGGAGTAAAGATGATGGCTAGTGAATTCGAGGATTAAGATTGAAAAGATCAAAGAAATGGAGATTAGGCAACGAGAAACGATGACAGCTGTTAAAATTGCGCTTTACTTGTACTGGAAGGAATGTCTAGCGGATAAGCGACTGTGATTTTACATTACGAAGCTAAGGGTTGTGCCTTTGTCATTTTGAGAGTTCATCACAAAATTTAAAATGTGAATCCACAGTGTGAGTCAACACGGCAACATCGTTTGAATATACCGTGGAAATAATTTTGAGGCACTGCAATAAGATTATTATTCGCTTCTGTATTATGTTCTGTAGAAGTTTTATTCTCATCTGCCTCCTCTAGAGACGCCATTGCTCTACAAACGGTGAATTGAGAAATGACTCACACACTTATTCATACGTCATTTACAGCATCGATTACAAAAATATGATCTGCAGAGGAAGGAAATAAAATGTTTCGGGCAGGATGTAATGATAATAATACACTTTATATTTGTTTTTAATTTGCTATATCGGATGTTTTATTTGAAATATGAGTGTTCTTATATCTGTCAGACATTCAACTACCATATTCTATTGAACGCGCAAGATTTCTTGAAGAATTTCGGATAGCAATGAATTCGCAGACTGCTGAGAGGTCTGCGACACCCAATGCATCTACTCACGTGGTTGATTTATATTCTGTCGCTTTGTTTTAAGAAGTTAGCCATTATTTCGTGGAGTTCCTGGCGATCTTTTGTATCCACGTAAACGCTTGGACAGCCTTAAGGGAACACTGCTGACGTGTTCATCCCATTATTTTCGTTCGTATTCTTTCCTTCTATACGTTTCAATCGTGACATATCCATTCTCTATTCAGCGAACTTTTTGTTTTCTCGATTATGTTTTTGTAAGTTGACATTCATGTGGTTCGTTCTGTAGACTTGGTTGAGTTCTCGTAGCAATTTGTTTTGTTTTCTCAGCTTGGATAAGAATAATTCTGATTACAGACGTATAGATTCTTAACGTTGCTTCAGTAACTTTTATCGTTGAATAGTTAGAAAAATTCAACAAATTCTAGTTTGTAAATACCTAACATCTCATTTACAGTATAAAGTTGTCTTGTTCATTACCTTGTAATTCTTGTTTTTTGTTTTCGATGACGACAGAGTCATAATAAACTTTTTGCAGCTGAGCTAAATTTTACATTGTCTTCGTAATACGTTGTTAAAGAGTACAGTTTTTTATGTCATGCAATATAAACAGTCTTTTCACAACAAACTGTAACACTGTACGAGAGAATGTTTTTGATGTTTACTTTGTTAATTGCGAAGATGTTTTGGAAACGTTCAGCTGTAAGGGGAACTGTGAATCTCTATAACTGTTAGTGGGTGATCTGGGCGGTCCGGGTGACGCCGCGTCGAAGGTATCATACCAGCTCTGAGGAAAACCACGACAGGATGGTCGAAACGTCGGCAACTCAGCCTTCGACGCGGCGTCACCCGGACAGCCCAGATCACCCACATGACTCTGACCACGGAAGCCTACGACTTCACTCTATAACTGTTAGTCAACAATAATATTACTAAAACTTCAACGCATAAATGTAAACAACATACACACCAATATACCAACAAACATTTCAACGAATAACTTACTCCAATTGCTCGCTTCAGCCTACCTGTGACCTAGTCTTCACGGCCTTGTTTTGACGCCTTGCCCAAAGCTAGGAAGTCAATTTAGACACTATTCCACTACCAGAGTCAACTTTATTTCAAAACAATTGTGAAAAGCCTACCATCCCCATGGATACGCACGTATTTCGCCACAAGCCACAGCCTATACACGACATGAATAATGAATCTTGCCCAGTCCCGTGGGCGAAGCCGAGCCAAGCTCAGGGGCTGGTGCGGGGCGGCGGCGCTAACGGGGCGACGTGGCGCGCGAAGAGAGATGGCGCTGCCGAAAATGAGCCGACCGCAAATGAGGGCAGCAACCGCAGCGCTGCACCCGCGACCTTTGCGGCGGGCCGGAAACGGGGCGGGCTGAGGGCGGGCGCGGGGGAGGAGGTGTGACAGAGAGAGGAGCACGAGCGGGGGAAAGGTGGCAGAGGGTGGAGGAGAGTACGCAAAGAAGAGAAACTGGGGAGAGGAAGGTGGAGGTGCGAAAGAAGCTACGAACGTGATAGAGTTGGTCAAGAGAGCTGGACTAGGTAGAATTCAGTCGCAATCTCGAAGAGAATACTGGCTGATTTTCTCCAATCAACACCAGTCGAATGCCGGAACAGTACCCTAAGGGCCCCTTCCCAAGGCGCGACAGCGGTGCGCTTCCAAGCAGCGCGGCGCGTAGCAGAGCATTGATTTGAATGGAGGCCTTCCCACGCGCAGCGGGTGGCGGCTGCTGCGGCAGCCGACGCCGAACTCCAGCCACGCGAAGCGGAGGAGGGCATACGCGCCACGGCTAGCAGTACACAGCTTTAAATGGGAGCCTTCGCACTGTGCCGCCGGTCACTTCGCGACGAAGGGTGCGGGTGTGCCCCTGCCGCTCCGCTCCTCTAGCCGACCCGAACGCGACCGCGCATAGATCCGGGCCTGCGCCTTTCGCCCGCCGCCTCATGCCCCGCCGGGCCGCCTGAGCGAGTGGGCGCACAGGTGCCTAGGCAACAAAGCCATGGCGGAAACATCGGAGCCGCCGCCGACACCGCCTACGCCTCTGCTGCTGCCCTTCACCGGCGCCGGCCCTGCGGACGACGCGGTAGTGCCCGCCGCCACCAT
Organism: Gryllus bimaculatus; assembly: GCA_017312745.1. Lineage (NCBI taxonomy): Eukaryota > Metazoa > Arthropoda > Insecta > Orthoptera > Gryllidae > Gryllus > Gryllus bimaculatus. The sequence goes on from BOPP01000322.1 coordinate 191,284, forward strand.
TGCCGCTGCAGCTCCGCCGCCACCGCCGCCGCTGCTGCCTCGGCCATCGGCCGAATACAACACGGTGGAAGTTGCAGGCGAGTCCCTACGGCGAGTCCCTACTCTGCGCCTGCAGAGGGTGTGTGGAGACACAAGGAGCTCCTTCTCCTCCACCCCCGCAGCGTACATCATGAACGGCAATGAATGGGAGGAACCTAAAATGATCCCCTGGGAGGTGGTACTCGCCTTCGCACGGGCACGCGAAGCGGAACTGTGGAGCTTCTGGAAGGAATGCGGCGGGCCTTCCGCCCAGGCTACTTCCAACCCCACGCCGGAGCCGCGGCCTTCGCCCTCAGCTGGAAAGGGTGCGCGCATTCGAAGCGCATTCCCCAGCCTCACAACAATCCACGGACGACCCGTCCGCAACGCCGCTGGCCTCCGGGATCTGCGGCGTAACCAGCGGCAACTCAGCGGAGGAGAGTTCCCGCTGCACAGCCCGAGCTCCCCTCCCCCGCTGCACAGCCCGAGCTGCCGGCACCCGCAGACCCAGATGACAGCGGCCCGGTGGGCCCTCCATCCTCCGGCGGGCCTCCCGCGACCTTTCCCTCCTCGCAAAGGAGCAGCGGGGAAGGCGAAACCGGCCGACCGCCGTCCACCGAAGCGGACGCCGGCCCCGCGACCTCCACCTCCAGAGGCAGGAACCGCAACCGTCAGCGAAATCCGAAGGTCGCTGCTCCAGCCGAAGGTGTAGGCCCTGGCCCACCCCAGACGGACACGTCCCGGGAGGGTCCCAGGATCTCCGCGGCGAGGGCGGCGACCTCCCCCACACCCAAGAAGAAGCGTCGGCACCTCCGTACGCGGGCCCGAGCGGAACCACCCCTGGCACCCGAAGGGAATCCTTGGCAGGTAGCGACTCCACCGCCCAGTCCCATCCCTCCCAAACCCACGACGGCGAGGGCACAGATGGCGGCTGGCAATCCGTCCCTGTCAACCAGCGCCGCCGGCTCCGCAACGCTAATTCTCCGACGCAGGCGTCCGGGCACGCCCCGCTCGAAACACGGGAGCCCCAAGCGGCGGCCGCTCGGAGGCGGAGAAAAAGCCATTTATATAAGGCTCAGGATTCTCCCCCGATGCTGTGATGCCCACGGTGTGCGCTGGGCGTCGCAACAGGCAAAAAGGCCCAATTGGCCGAGCCAAAACGCGCGGAAAGCGTATTGTCTACGCAGTCCAAACAACTGACAAGGTAGCCTACTTAGAATCGGAGAAATATGCTAAATGCATAAATATTTCTTTCTCACATCCGCCACCGGCTGAAGGACATGAAAAGACACTCGAGTGGAATCATGGGACTCCGGAGAGGGTTCACGAGGAGAAGTGGGCAAGAGCTGAGAGAGCTCGGCTACGACCCCCCTGGCGTCAGGCAACACTGGCGTCTAAAAGAATCTGCAGTCGCCGACCCCAGGTGAAGGTGACCTCCCGTACGAATGGCAAGCGCAGTAAACTGTCACGGGACATTCATGGTCACCTACGCGACACTCTGCCTGCGGAAAATATACTCGGTCCGTCAGTTGGATAGCTTCGACGTGACTGTAGAGCGCGAAAAAGGACACGAATTCTTTTGCTGCTGCAGATGGGGTCACCACTCGGCAATTGCGCCTATGACTACCGCTGCAAGCTCTGCAGGGAAATGGCCACCCTACGGAGCAGAAGAAGTCGGAGTAATGGCACGACACAGTGCCCAAACGGGGTAACTTCAACCTCCCACCTGAATGCTGCAATTGTGGCGGACGCCATGTAGTGTCGTACTCCGGCTGCGAGCTACTTAGTCTCCCAGTCGCCCCTCAGGTGATGGGGGGGGGAGAATGCCGGGCGGTCAGATCACGGACCATGCCGAAATCAGGGCGGTGCAGCTCGGCAGGAAAGTAACGGGACAGCCTGGTCAGCGGTGGTACAAAACCCTAGCAGAGGCAACACCGCTCAGGCTCGTGTCGCGGGCGCACCGGTGGGTGGAGTCGGGACCAGGCTCCACCGCGGCCCGCTCTGCAGCGTTCTCAGAAGCAGTTTCTGGCAATGCTTGCACAACTGGCAGTTTTCTCCGAAGATGCGCAAACCACTAGGAGACCGGGGAGTGCGCGACCGCACGCATAAAGCTCAGCAAATAGGCGAGTTCATTCGAAGCATGATCTCGATATCATGGCGATACAAGAGACGTGGTTCAAGCCCGGGCGACTTCGAATTCAGGATTCGCAAACTACCGGAGAGACCGCGAAGGCAGATTGGGAGGGGAGTCGTATTGAGCATTCGCCGCGACATCCCTCCAGCTCCAGGCAAACTCTCGACCCAATGCTGAAATCACTCAAAGCTGTTGGAGCGCACATCTGGTGGGGAAACAAACGACTCCTTGTCGTGTCTGTCTACTGCCCAGATCAAACTTCTCAACGCCTCTGAATTGAAGCAATTCTAGCGCTAGACACCAAGTTTTGCTACTTGGTGATTTCAATGCAAGACATGGTCATGGGATGCTTAGGTTCAACAGAAACGGCACAATCTAGCGCATCTAGAGACGACGAGAGGGGCGTATGTGTATGCGCACGAAAAGTCCCACATAATTTCCCGAAGCCCAGCGCGGAACGGGAAGCGAACCGGGTATTATCGATTTTGCGATCGCGAAGGGGTTGACGGTGATGTACCGTCGTCACTACCCGATCTGACTCGATCACAATCCGGTAAGATGTGTGTGGATTCTTGTCGCAGTACGCCAGCAAAGAATGCGAACAACGCGCGACACGGACTGGGGTCGTTATCAAGCTCAAGTGAGGATTTGCTCGAGCGAAGACCGTGGTGACAAACGTGGATATAGAATCTGCGGTAACTTGTTTACTGCACGTTACTGTCCGTTTACAAAAAGTCACGAAAGTGACGCGCGTGCCGGATTCTCGCCCGAGCTCACAGAGGAGCAAGACGGACACATGCAAGCGCTCCGCAGAGCAGTAAAGCTTCATCGCGTTTGGTGATCCCGACGGTGAGCGGCGAGAGCGTGAGCGAGAATTCCGTGCGTCTCTAGAGACGAGAGAAGCTCGGTGGAAAAGTACAATAGAAGACTGCAATCTCCACGATAAACGCCTATGGGGCTTATCCAAAGCGCTGGGGCGGCAACTAGGAGTAAATCCCTATTCAAACCAACGCGACACCCAAGCTCCCGGTCAACCTCCTCGGCACCGGTGTATATGTGGACGACGCTGCAAAAAGCGAAGTCTTTGCAGACTCGCTCGAGCGGCAGTTCCGACCCTACGGCGCCGAGCCAGCGATGCCCACTGACTGCGGAGCGCCTACGGTGGCCCCTGCAGTCACACCAATACATCAGCCCGTCGCGTGACGGACGGAGAACTCCCGGGAGTGCTCCGCCACCTCACCCAAAATATTATCGGCCTGACGGCATCACGTCGCCCACTTGAGATCCGTTGGTGACACAGGGGTTGATTTCTCCTGCAATGCATGCCTAGCACAAGGATATATCCTGCGCCCGTGGAAAAACAGCGAACATCTGCTTAATACCCCAAGTGCGGTAAGAGCCCTTCCTGCCGAAGTAGTTATAGACCCATTAGTCTACTCTCGCTCCTAGGAAGGACTCTAGAAGCTTCATACTCGTCGCGCTTGCAGCAGGAATTCGGCGTCTAGTCTCCTCCGAGCGAACAATTCGGTTTCAGAACGGGTTATAGCTCCGGCAGCAGCTGACGCGCTCTGCACTGAGATCGGCTTCTCTCTTCGAGAGGCGGCAGAATTTGCCTAACGTCTTCCTGGATGCGGTCGGCCTTCGACAGGTGGGCAGAGGGGGACTCTTATGTCTAATTGAGTCAGGGATAAGCGACTGCTACACCAAGGCGATCGGTAGTTTTCTCACAGAGAGATGTTCAGAGTGGAGTTAACGGGTACAATCGTTCCTAAGACGCGCCGAGGCGGGAGTTCACAGGGAGCGTGCTCCCCACCCTCGGATATACGTCAATGATGCGCCTCTTTAGCAGAAAGGAGAAGGAATTCAGCGTTGCGGCTCTGATGTTGCGGACGACTTGGCGTATTACGCGAAATCGGCGAACAGCAGGCAAGCAGTGAGATACCTAATGAATCCTCGCCCCTTTCTCACCTGCGTACGCCGAAACGCTGACCCTAACCCTTGAAAAATGCGTGCGTTACTTCACCCGTCAGAGGGCAGACCCGAGAAACGGTGTTGCTTGCGGGCGCGCATCTTCCTTGGTCTCCATGCGCGAGTACCTTGGCGTACTTGGGCTTCTAGAAAAAATGCTATGAAACGATAGTTTTCCTTCATTTCTCCGATCAATTTAGGCGAATGTTGGAGGGCAGTACCCTAACACACGACGCGCGCGGTTCTTTTCTTCTCTTCCTTATCCTATCCTCCGCTTACTCCACTTACTTCATTCACACGGGAGACAGACGGCAGTTCACTAGCACAATGCGGGGAGAGTCCCAGCTGGGGATGTCTCGCTGGCGAGAAATACTTGGTTGGAGAAAATGCCTCAGCGAAGGGTAGGCGGCGCTGATCAACCGCTCATGGCGGTGCACTGCACAACATGCACTACAATGACGATACGAGGCGCCTCAGAAGTTACGCGCGCGGAATTACTAATCAATCAATCGATTGCAGTAGAACGACAGCTAGTTCAGGCACTGACGCCTGGGTAAATAGATGTTACTGTCCCAGAAAGTTAGTGAAAAAAGCCCAAATAGGTATTCAATTAGCCTGTAGCAATGTTGACATTTATTAAAAAATGCACCTACCCACACACTCGTTTTGATTCATAATTCTCAAAGAAGGGGAAAAATATGAGGTATTATTATGTTGTATGTTGCTTCAGAAAGAATTACATGATTGGGTCGAAATACATTGATATATGTTGGTCGAAAGTAGTTACACAGTGGAAGTGCTCTTCAGGTATATACAACGTCCAAGTCGTAACACGGATTAAACTGTACGGAATTGCAGCAGAGTATTTGGTACATGCAATTTCTCAGCCACCGTTAGCTAGGTTGTTGTGAGTATAAATACGAAGTCGAAAGTTAGATATGCAATTCGGGATATTTAGCTTTCCTAATGTTTCTAAAACATGACGCTAATGCATACTCCATTCTGAGAATTTCTCCATACATCATTCTGAGTGTCTTCTCCATTCATGTTCTCTTCCGTTGTCGTCAATCCTATTCTTCCAAAAGTATCTGACTGGTTCTAGTTATTATTAAAATTGAAGAGGTTGATGTCTTTACTACTCATAGGGAAATGTCTATATTGCCATACAATTCGTTACAAGCCTACTTTACTAATAGCGATATTGTGACGTCATGGATACTCACAGCGACCAAGACAGAGATTTCGTATAACAAAATATATTATATACAGAAACAAAAAAAATATACTAACTTAATAATCTACTTAAACCTAGCTTGATAGACTACTATCCCTGATCGCGGGAGCGATCCAAACTCGATGAAGATGTTTGATTGTGCATTCGACTCCTACTTTTGAAGCGCGCACAAGCCTAGCTTCGTTGACCGGATGTCACGCTGGGAACAAAGTCCGTTCTGGCACAACGGCTGGTTGTGCTCGATCGCAGGAGGATTTATCCGATTGAGAATCGGCGTGAATCGTGGCACTCAACACATCTTCACCTCGGAGCACGCACACAGCATCGCTCCCGTGACCAGTCACCAAGGACATAAGTCGCAGGCTTCGTCAACTAATGATCCAGCCTCGCGAGCTGGCTCGCATATGCACCGTCTTGGCGCAAGTTTTTGTGCAGCACGCACGAGGTTCCCCACCGTCTCCAGAACGCCTACTGGTTCGTACACTTGTTATATAGGCGGGCCACGTGACCTACTACGTACGCCACCCCGCTTGTTATAACATGAAAAGCTTCTATAACGCGGAAGACACCAAAGCTTGTGTTCTCCGTCTCCGCGTTCTTCTTTACGGAAAAACCTCTTCCTTGGCGAGACTAATCCGCAACCAAGCGTCCCCAAATAGATGCCATGAGGCACGCTGGCTAATATGTTACAATATTCACAATTACTAAATCTTAAGATTTGTTTTGTCGTAATGTATGCAAATATCTAGAATAACGGTTTGAAAACTATTCACTCTAAGAGCAAAACCGAAGGTGTAGCGTATAGCTTGGCTATTTGAGACACATTTAACCCCAAGAATTGAAGTAAATAATAAGAAATGTTTTAAAGCATGACTAAGAATCACAGTATTGCATATATACAATAGTATATATACAGTATTATATTATAAACATTACATTCTTTCTTTCACCGATGTTCAATCTTTTCTGGTTTACCTGAGCGAAGCCCGTTCACCTATATTATGAAAAAGCCAAAGTTAAATAGGCTTCGCGACTGCCGACCTGCGGCAGGTCGTCTGTCCCCGGCCACCGCAGATCGGCAGGGCAACTGAAGTCTGAGGGGCTTCCAAAGCCGCCTACAACTGAGCCATATCGGACGCCCAAAGCGCTGCCACTGGAGTTTGCTCTGTCCACAGTGCGCGTTCGGAAAAACGAACGCACGAAAGCAACTGAGCGAATACGTTATTACACGACTACGACAAAGAATTATAAATAAACCAAGAGGAGTATTTATACTTTTTTGTTAACACAATAGCTTCAGTTTTGTGTAAAAATAAAGCATATGAACATTAATAGCTGTAGGTATTCTTGGATCTGACATAGATATTATATTATTCGGAAAAAACGATATTACCAGATAAACATAATAAAGAATGTATTACTCTAATACCATTATAAATATTAGGAAACAAAATTACTTGTGACCTCCAAATCAAAACACCCTAATTTTCAAAGTATGATTTTACCAATTTATTTAGTACATAATACCATTTTAGTTTAGTTTTATTGCTTGCACATTTTCCCTTCACATTTTAGAGTAAATAATTTATTTTTACATAAGATTGTAATTAATTTATTTTTACGTAAGGTTCAAGATAGGAAAAATGTAATTCATTTTACATACATTGTTAGCATTCACTTATTCTAAACGGATCTAGGTATTTGAGTAACGTTTTCTCGTGCACTAACAAAATGTTTGAAATGTTAATTTCCTAATTTCAATAATTTGGGAAAAGGAGTAAGATCATAAGCAGTTCATGCAAAGCCGTTTGTATGATGATGCATTGACTACCGCCTAATAAAATATATTCTTGAATTCTTATTCATGAGAATGTAGTTTATTTCAAGGGAACATCAGTCTAATATTTATGCATCACACATTTTCGTGAATCAGATCTTCAGACAATTGTAATTTATTTTCGGAATCTACGTGGAGGCGACGAAAGAGGAAATATTTTCTTTTCGCGAACATTTCTTTCATAAGACTGAAAATCTATATTTGCATCTTCATTACCCTCCATGTTGGAGCTTATATGCTGAGCATGTCTAGCGCATGTATCTTTTTTAGTTTCCTTCAACAAGATTGTCGCAGAAGACTTATCGGTCTTTGTATGCCAATGTATGACAAGAAAAGTTGGACAGCGAAATGTTACTGCCAATGCCTTTTTATTCTCATTGTCTCTGGCATCTGTTCTCACTATCATAATCGATATAAAATTTATCGTAGCCAACATCTTTATTATAATACACTACAAGATGTTGGTACTCTCTTCTTCACGTTTTTAATTCGTGACATTATATTCATTACGTAGAACATTTTATATGTTTTAAACGCATTTTGCGGGAACAGAGCTACTTTGTTGCAACAAAACTACTTTCATTGGCATTAAATTCATTCAGAAGTGTTAAAGGATCCTATTTTGTTTTTTAATGTCACTAATTCAATAATCTTATTATATCAATCTCTTTGTTTCAGGTAATTTATCGTTTTGCACCTTTTATTTCAAAACACGCCATAAAAATTGTAAGTATGGACCTTCTCCTGTTTGTACCTCATTTGTAATAAGCAAAACTCTATTTACCAACATCATCTCCACCGTCGTAATCCGAGAAATGATGTGTTCTTTACAGCTGTTACTTTTTAATAATTAATAGTTCTAAACTATTATGGGAATTAACAGTTATTTCGTGTATCCCATCACTGGCTGGCATCGGTTGAAATTCACAGTACTGTGACCGTTTGGAATAAAATGTAATTACGAGATATCACGGCAATATTTTTATATGATAACAGTTTCACTACAGCCAAACAGTCGTGATTAGCATAAGATGTTTCTTAATTCAAACTATAAATTTATTAATAACTCGTCATTATTACGAATTCTCGGCTATCCGGGAGACGCCGCGTCGTTGGCTGGGGTGCCGACGTTTCGCCTGACATGTCGCAGGCTTCCTCAGGGCACTGAGGAAGCCTGATTGCTCAGGGCAGTGATTTAACTTTAACAAATAAACATTTAATATCTAGAATGATGATAAGTGATGAGGATTTTACATGACATTTTACAAGTATCACACGTGCGACCTTTTTTTATTTAAAATTAACTTGATTGGTTGACTCGATATAAAAACTAATTCTATTAATAGGCCGTCATGAATATTGATGCCCATTGCATCTTCTGATGCTCACGGCATCTTCTCTCCAGCTTCGCTCAGGAACTGTTCTTCCGCATTCTAGCGGGAGCGAAGCGAATGATTACCCTTTGTTGTTGGTGTGGCAGTACAGCACGCCCAGCTGGTGGGGTTGTTGACCGGCGTCAAGGGCGGCTGGCCCCCGGACAGCAGCAGCTTACCACGGCCGCACTTCAGCGTGGTCGTGCTCGTCTTCCTCTCCCTTAGGCCGGATCATGGATGACGACACTAACCTCAAGACACCCACAGCTCGCGTCGGCGATGACGGATCAGAAATCATCCGTCTCCCGGATCAGGTAATCGCAGACGATCCACTATCGTATGCGGGATAAGCCGGCCTATGGCACGTGACAGCGTGCTACTGTGCACCGGTAACTGGCTAATGCAGTTCACGGCCAGCGAGAATGCGTCCCGTCCCCGGGAACTATGTCTCCTTTCACGAGAATCTCATGTGATTCGGAGCCAAAACTCCCTTCGCGAGATATCTATGATGAATTATTGAGAGCTGACTTCTCCCTGCAAGGTTTCTAAAGTAATTTCTGAGGGCTCGACTTCCCTCTGAAAGATATTTAAGCAAGTCACTGTGAGAGCTGCTCTCCCGAATCATGAAGGCTCGGTACCCCCTCTTCTCCAGTGAGAATCCTCCCGATTGTGCGAGATTGAATTTCACGGAGCATGGTGGGGACGGAGCTTCGACCAATGAAGCGGGATCCTTCCTAACAGCCAAAAATTAATCGTTGGCCGCCGCGGGAAAGCTTTTTCTCGTGGCCGGCGAAAAAGTCGGTGTGATCCCAATTGCGAAGCCGCACGCGCGCGCCGAAGTTCGTTGTGTCGTATATCTGTCTCCCCAAGTGGGTGTAATTGACGTCGGGTCTCTTTGACATGCGGTCGCTTGGGGGAGGGCAAGAGTCTCACTCCCTGAAGCTCGGCGGGACGCGGTTGCCGACAAAGGTTCCCTTCTTTCAAACGACCCGGGGGCGTCCTGTGTCATAAATGACCCTCGCCTCAACAGAGCAGGGAAGGGACGAGGGTCAGGTACCCACGACTTGAAACGGCCGCCGTACGGGTCCATGATTTTATTGATAGAAATCCTATATTGATAGACTGCCTTTTGTTATTTTTTGGTAAGGGAAAGTTCAAAGGGAGACATCTCGTCGATGTTACGAAAAACTCCTCTTTCCTCCTGTAGCCAGTAGGCTCCTTCATGTTGCCTTGATATGGCCCAGATATAATATCCTAAACTGAACCAGGGATTCGCTACTAGAGAATTGCCCTCGATGGTCTTCGTTGCCATTCTGCAGCTGCCTATGAATTTTTTTTTGGTCGAAAGCGATGTCTGACTGTTGTTGGCGTGTCTTTGCTGCTTCATCGTAACGCCGAATTCTCGCACCCAGTGCAGCAATTTTCTGTTTCTGACGTTCCTCTACATATTTCTCTCTTTATTAGGCACTTTTTCTTTTCCTGTGAAGTACGCCGACAGATGGCTGATTTCCTTTATGAATTTATTAATATTGAACATGATTATTTTCTTTCAAGTCGGTATGAATTCACTTTGAGATCTATAGTCTTTGGATGTTCTGTCATTTTCCTGTCTAATTTTCCTGCCCAAAACAGAACAAACTGCCAGTGTACTGTGTCAGTCACTCCAGACCTCAAGCCACTCCGGCCTTTAGCAGATGAAGCTGCTGTTTCCTCGGTAGCCATGAATGGTATGGCGCCGCGCCTAGACTGCTGATCTGCATTAGGTTCACCATTATCCACTCGCACAGGTTGCTTATTTGACACAGTTGACCCGGTGCCAGAACCTAGTGCGCGGTCTTGCGAGGACCGATGGCCAACGACTATTCCTTAACGACCTGTTCATAAAAACACACAACGAAATCACATGGGTTACAGTCAACGACTTAACGAAACGACGGAAACTACTGTTAAACACTCGGTCAGCTGACAGAAATGCAACGTTGCATCATTTCCGATACCTTAAGAAACACTAATTTCTGATCCGATAAGAGACGTCTATGAAATACAAGCCTCCTCAAGTGACCTCTAATTTGGAGGAACTGCTTGTTGCTTAAGCACTCCTTAAGGACCAACTATGAATTCCACCCTAGAACTTTGAATTCCAAGTATGGTCTTACAATTCTACCACGAAATAAAAGTCTCAAAAGTACTAAAAATGTAAGATCCCAAAAGAGCCGTACCTTTAACATTGTAGGTCGATCAACGCATTTCTTTTCAATTAACGATCTTGGTTTACCTTGGTACCACTGCATTCGACCGTGCGGGGGCATCTCTTAAGGTTAACAAGTGGCTCGTGGTAGTTTTTAAGAGAAGTGAAGATGCCAATCCTGTGAACAACTTTAAATCAAACATACAATGAATTTGATTACTTGTATCGACTTACGATGGGAGAGAGAGGGTGTTTTGTCCCTTAACTCGGGCTTCCATCAACCCACAGTGTAATATTACACCTTGTGCTTGCATCTGCCCGCGCCCTGACGTTCTGAGGTGTGAAATGTCTAAAATGTGGGCGGAGACAGGCGGCTTATTGTCTCATTGGCTCATTTAAAAAAGTTATCTCTTCTGGATGCGGGAGGGCTGAAAGATATGGACGAATACAACCCTCAGAGCAATTTCTATCGTTTACGTGCCACAAGCGTGCTTAAAAATTCAATCAAAATCATCTTCTTCATTGCTATCAACTAAAACATTTCACACATTTACTCACAATTTATAAGAAAAAATTTGGCAATTACATTTAAAAGAAGAAAATGTTTGAAGAGAATATTGCCCCGTTTCCTCCACTCTCATGAAAAACCGCCACTGTTATGACTAAAACCACATGCCAAGGCGACAGGGGAATTCATTCGGGGGCCGCCTGTAGCGTTGGCGTCGCCTCTGTGAGCGAAGGCGGCACCGCCTGCGGCCATACCGTTTCAACATTTTAATTAATTTACTTACAGCACACAAGGGAGTGCTGATTAGCGAAAGCTGACTGGCACTTTCTGACAACCCGAGCGCCTCCAGGCGGTCGAAAAATGAAACGATTCGCAGTGACGAATGCGTTCCCGTCGCTGGCAATCTCAGCTTATTATCGGTATTTCTTTCGTTTCGTGGATTGTGTAATTACCGCCTTCACAATTTAATCTCGATATCTCCAATCCGACTATTGGCTGTGGTGTAGAATTGCTCTAGAGATATAATTATTTTTCTTTTACATGACTATTTAAATGAGCAATGTTCGTCCATTTGCTTCAAGCTTTGTGTGACATGGCTATTGATTAGATTCTTGTTCTTAACTAAAGGTAAGATTCTTATGCTAATGCAATTTCTAGAGAATCGCGGCCAGAATCAACGTGCTGTTTCCACATGTTTCCTAATAAATTACCAAAATAATAGATTTGCATTTAAAAAGCAGTATGAAATACGTTAAATCGTGTCATGTAATTTCTACATTCTAGTGGAGTTCACATTCTAGTAGGTTTCATTTTCTAGAGGTTGTGCCTTTGTAGTCACCGAAACTGGTTTCTATAGTCAACTTGTCCACCACTTTTAGCTTTGAAAATCGCTGACTAGTTTTTGAGTTTACTTTTATAATTTTATTTTACACTTTGAATTTACCCCAAACGATCTTTGCGATAATTATATAATGCGTTGGACGGAAAGTTTAGAATAACAATGGTAAATAATGGATGTATAGGTCAAAAAATGAAAACCACTTGCGTATTCAAAACCCAAGATCTGAAAACGCCCCATAATTAGACAGACAATTTTGAGAGTATTTTAAATGTATCTTAATATCTGAATTCGTTTTTTCGAAACAAATATAATAAAACTTGTATTCAACTGTTTCACCACGAAGTGTTCACCGAATCTGTTACGTTTGTATGAAGACCCCTATTCTGCTATTCTACTCACGCGACTATTGATGGAGTGAGCAGACGTGGCCTGATTTTTTTTATTTGATTGTTTTCTACATAGATCAGCTTTTAATAACTTTACATATGTGTTGATGACTTATTAAATAAAACTTAACCTAACTTAACACTACTACAGAGGTTGAGGAAACCATAATGGCACCTCATAGGATTTATTGCAGATCTGAAAGAAATTTACAAAATATGTGGAATGGATATTTATTATTTATACGAGTGGGATGGGTGGGGTTTTTCAAAGTTTGAATGAAGATAAGGTTTGGATATGGTGCTTATTAGAGAAGAAGTTGGGGGATAGGTAGGTGATGTGTTGCATGATGGGATCGATGATGGTGCAGTTAATGATTAGATATAAACCAGGATGCATTAGTGATTGTACGGAGGAATTGGTTCTGTACTATTTGAATTTTGTTGATGATTGTTTTAGCAGCATTGATCCATACTGGGCAGGTGTAGAGAAGAGTTGGTCTGATTATTGTTTTGAATAAAGTTATTGCTGTTTTGTATGGAAGGTAATTATTTCTATTTATTAGAGTTTTTATTGCTGCAGTTTGTTTTTAGTTTGTATTATTTTGATGTCTATGTGTTGATTCCAGTTCAGTTTGGAGTCCACGTTCAGTCCAAGATATTTTATGGGCTTATTTCGTGGGTATCATAATGTACTTCTCAGTATGTACTTGGCGAGACATCCTGTGAAAGGGGTCAGGCCTATCGGCAACGTCCCTGCCTCGTAGTCATGGGTTAAGGAGGTACGTGTGTTTAGCACATAGACATCTCCACGCCGTGTTCCTGTCTTCTCAACCTGAGAAGTGATTTTTTTCATCGTCACACAGCAACGTCAACTGGTATGTTGCAACGAAAACTCACATTATAATCCTTCCTCATGGGGAATCGAACCCGGGGCCGCGTAGTAGAAAGCGAGGACGCTGACTAACCGCTAGCCACGAGCAAATATTCTCTCGAATCATGCTTATGACTGCGGAAAAGTCAACAGAAGAGTCCGGTACTCAGTTCGCACCGAGCAGCCGTGCCGTGAACATCGTACGCCACAGCTCTCTCACTGCGTAGTGAGTTTATCATTTGTGATTGTTGTTACTTTTATTCTGTTTGCATCAATTCATTAAATGATTATTTGCCATTATGGAATTTATTAGCAACTGACTGATAATATTTGAATTTGCGGATTTTAAGCTGGATTACTTGTGATACTATTTGGTTATAGTGCGATACATCATTGCATTTTGGGTTTGCAAAAGATTGAACCGGTGACCACGGTATGCTTTGGAAAGGGGGAATCCGAGCGAGGCTAAATGTTGGAGGGCTACGAGAGATTGTTGCCAGCGGCGCGGTTTGCATCTGACCCAGACCTGCGTTCATTTAGAAAGGTTTGAACGAGCTGCTTGAGTTTCTTGAAAATGGCGACAGCCTTGTAATTGGCGTGTGTGCTCCTCGCACCAGTTGTACGCAATTCGGTTTGTCACTTTTGGTTTTGTGGGCATGAGAATAGTGTGTGACTACTTTACATCTAAGCATCTCTGAGTGATCGGCAGTTTGCTTGCCGAGGCTGGTCCGCTATTGTACCATCGCTTGGGAACTAAACCGTTTTGTACATTGTATTGGGTAGTTTCCGATCTTTGTCTCTCAAGATTGAACTTGCGCGTATGACGCAATGCATCAGGCCGTTTAGAAGTGTAAATAGTTGGACTTCCCCAATCCTTTTATGCTCTTTTATTTCGAGAGCACAAATTTCGCATTGGATTATTCTTTGTGTCAAAAAATCTATCACTTTGAACAGGTATTGACGTCAAGTTCTTGTAAAATGTCATGCTTACGAGATAACATCGTGGGGATGCCCTTCAACACAGCATTAAGGTTTTCATAGAAGAGGTCGCGGAAAAGAATCAGAATTGTATTATTCTTTCTCAATGCATCAGTTGTCGTAGTATCTAAAATTACGGTAATCTGGCTTATTGTTAAGTGTGAGTCATGATGTTTTTTAGATTTATCGACCAGCTAAGCTCTTCATCTTTGGTTGTGAAATCACATTTTGTACGTACTGATTTAATGTCGGCAAGTTCATTTCTTTGTAGTCAAGTACGGTTGTGCATAATTACGAGCGATTTTTAAATGTCTGCCTCTGGTAGTACCTTAATCACGCTCTTAAGATTTGAAGCATTTTCGGAACGCGATGAAAGTTGAAACAAATGTAGGTTATAATGGCATACAGTTTCATCACATATTCTCTTTCGGTTACTTCTGCGTTGAAAGCGTTTCGTTTGGAATTGTTTGCCGTGCAGCTCACTCGCTTTGTGTTTCTTGGGGCAGGGTAGTTGACGGTTGCTCTGCTGGCATTAAACGACGGTGTGCCCATGCCTGTGCGCTGTGGGTTGATTTCTGTTAGAAGCAGCCGCAGTAAGTTGACTTGCTGTGTTGTTGCTGCAATGAAGGAGTTGCAGATGTTTGCTGCTGTTGTTGTGAAAAGGTTGAAATTGTGCTGTTGGGAGAATGCACTGATACGCTGTTGCTTTGCATATAAGGACTCCTAGCGTTCACAAACACTTCTTGATGTGCTGCGTAGACCCGACTCGGGGCTACCTTGGACGTTCATTTCGACCACTCGCGGTCACGGTTGGTTTTCAACACCTCGTGGTAAATATTTATAAACTTGTTGCAAACAATTAAACTGATTTTTTTGATTGTCATATCGTTAGATCACGTATAATCATTTAAAATAGACACGTTAGAATTGCTGTGTCTAAGCGAAACTAGTTTGACACTGGAATCTAC
>BOPP01000322.1:213016-267539 GCA_017312745.1 Gryllus bimaculatus
ACAAGATGGAAAGAGACTCTTGGGAGCGGAACGGGCCACTAGGCCCAAACCTTGTTGCTGATGATGATCATTCATAATGCATTTGAAGTATTTTGCAAGCCCAGTTCTTCCTTTTTTTCGAAACCAGAGAGATAATAAGATAGAAACTACTAAATACTGCATTTTCTAAACGTACTTCCAAAGTTATGAGATCCTTAAATTTCTTTATTCATTTCCACTCTTCATACAATTAAAGTAATATTTACATATACTAGTACTAAATAGTGACAATTCCCAACAAAATTGGCACCTGTCATTTTTACAGAACAAACGATTATAACCTACATATGTTTTATACATGATGGTTCGCAAGAGAAAAAGAATCGTATGTCCCTTCCCTAAGCAAAAGTTTATTTTAACTGTAGGGAATGCGCGGGTTACCGATACTTTTCCTCTCGATAGTGCCATTAATTATTATTCAACAACTACTCATTTTTTAAATAGTGCGTGATATCGATTACAAATCTAAAATTGAGAAATAAATTGCATTGAGAAAGAAATAGAATACTGAAGCTGAAGAACAGTTTCAAGAATAAATTTAACTCTGCAATTTTCAAAATTGTTATACTCTTAGTACTAGTACGGAAAGTACTTTCGGTATATTTCCCGGCTGTGTTAAAATAAAATGTGAATTTTCAAATTCGAATACTGTGTAAGTATGCCAGTGAGAGAGATGGCTCAAGGCACCAACTGATGTCACTGCAATCCCTCTGACCGGAAGGTCCTATGTTCTAGTCCCGACGGTGGCAGGATTTTTGACACTGGCTTGTCAGCTAGGTCGAATTCAGTTGCTATCTGAAGTAGAATTCTAGCGGACTGCTCCTCTGATCAGAAGTTGCCATGGTTTCTTCGATCAATACGAGGTGAATGCTGAACAGTACCCTAACAAACGGGCCATGAGCCGCGCGCGTTCTTTCCTACCTCTTCCTTGAACTATCCTCTCCCCTTAGACACCCTTACACACGCTCACACGCTGGGAGACCGGTCGGGAGCTTAGAGCTTGTCCCGGCTAGGGCGGTGCCTCGCTGGTGGAAGATACCTAGTTGGGGAAACCCCCGCTAGCCGACGGTAGGTTGGTGCCGGATTTCATCATACAGCAGGGGGACAACCACAGACCGAGAAAATATGTACTACACTTACGGGAATAATGACCCTTGGCGTTGATGCGCCCGTAATCATTAATAATCAATCTTGTAAGTATGCCTCACTTTCTAGACTGTCTCGAATACAAAACAAAAAACAAAAACAAACCATTTTTCAAACTTTTAACACCTTACAAGTTATTCGAGATTCAAAGATTGGATAGTCCCTTGCCTACACTCATTCTAAAATCCTTGGGAACGCTTTCATTTTCAAATCTGGACCGCGTTCGCCAATTCTCCGCCTCTATCCCGCCCCAGGCAGCCGCTGCGAAGTGCGTCCCCGCTCCCAGAGTGCGACGGCAGCAGCTGGGCGCGTATTTACATTTCGCGGGACGAACAAAAACCGCAAAAGAAGCCGTCCGCCTCCTCTCGTTGCCCAATATGATAATTAGAGCAGTAATACCCCGCTGGGGAAATTATTATGCGGACGCAACGCGCGGGGCGGTTCGCGTGCGCCCTGTGGAGGAACTGAAGACCTGTTTGGTCAGCCCCCGAGCGACGTTCTTGCAACTCGTGTAGGAGGCTGGGAGAAAGTATTGTAACTATACATAATTTCAATTTACAGATTGTTTTGCTTGAAAAGTGCTCCGAATGTCTCTTGAAACTACCGACGAAAGGCTGAAAATTCTGATCTGTGGCATTGGAAATTTCCACCTCGCATTTAACGTTTTCGTCTTAATTTTCAGCTTAATGTTTTGTGCAGGAGATAGATGAATATGTACGGAAGATTTCTCGCGTTTATTTGTGAGTTAGTTTTACCATAACTCTCATGTTACGCATTGAAAGGATCAAAGCAATTCTTGTGTTTTTCGCAACGATGGAGTTTAACAATTCTTAATTAGACATTTTATATTATAGCTAAATATTAGCTGGTAGGAAGCATCAGTACATTTGCAACGCCATTGTATTGTATTCTTGTAACTGTATCAAATCAAATGAAGGCGTCCACGATCATGTTAGAGCAGTGAAGACTTCGTGCAATAGGAGAATACTTGGATCTCCAGAAATTGATGTTTAGTCAGTCCCCAGCAATACTGATGGGACTCGGATTAGAAACTGTGATAACGTACTGGGATTGGAACTTTCTTATCCACAATATTTAAAACTTGCTCCTCTTGACATGTGTAACTGAAAAGAAAATATTGTCTTGAGATTTGATCGTCTATGTACTAACACTTGGCTACTCTTAATCCGATGCTTCTCCATCACCTGTTTGCTTCATCAACTTAACATTTTGTGCACGAGTTAGGCGAAAATTTGGAATACTCATTAAACTGGCTGACATCAGTTTTTATTTTGGAGTGGAAATGATTATATACTCAATTAAAATGAACCTTTTTTCGTGATTTTGAAGAATTATTAGAGTTTTTTTGAAACCAAAAAATCGAATTACTGCAAGTCTGACTGTAAACAACGCTAACGGGTATTGAAGTTAGAAATTTAATTAATTCAATTATATTTAAATAGGCAAAAAATTAAAGATCTAATATTTATCATTATTAGATCTTTAGGTATTTTATACACATTTTTTTAAATATTAGTAGAATTTGCATAATTTTAAATTTAATTAGGGCAAATTTCAATATTTTCGAACATGAACCAGATCTCCAACACTGAAACTAGAAATTTCTCTTTAAATAAAATTTATTTGAGAACTATTAGATATTAAAATCATTTCTTACCCATTTTTACGTTATCGCAATATTTTTTGGATAATATGTTTGAAAACGAATCGTACCTTCCATGATAGGAATTGGGGAATAACGTGGGATCGTGTTAAAATGAGCAATATGAAGAATAATACAATATTATATTAATAATTATTTTTAGAGGTATATTTTTAGATTAATTTGAATTTTGTTGTCAGCTCTATCAGGTCTGCTGTGTTGCCAAATGTATTAGCCAAACAAATCCAGTGGCACTTTTTGCCCGACGGCCACTACAGGCAGTAATGATAGCCCCCACCGCCGCCGTCGTAGTTCGTATTATTACAAATAACCTAATTTTATTTACGGCCAAAATTTGCCCCGGACATCGTTAATGCGCTCATGTATGTGAACTACATTCATAAATTTAAAGGTAGAAATCTGTTTTTATTTTAACCTTTTTAAATTTTTAAAATATGTATTTTCGCCCTTCTCTTCATTATCGGTTTTTAAAGTGATAGATAAAGTGTATGGAAGCATTTTCTCATAACCAATACCAATATTAGGAGAAATTGTGATATTTTAACTCCACTAATTAACATTTCATTCCATTTTAAATGGAAACATAAAGAAACATTCATGCATTTCCTACTGAAAGTATCATCTTTGGCTGTTGGAATTGAATTTGATGGTAGCAATGAGGGACACGCCGGAAGAGTAGTGAGACTCGCCTGCAGCCGAAGGCCTTAAAAAGATACATTATGTCAGACTCTGATTTCGCTGCAGCACTGCATGTTTGAAAGAGAAATTATTGTAATTAAAAAATTCCGATCTAAAAGTATTGTTATGCAACAGTGCTCATCTTTTGAATACTTCAGTGTGAATTAGATGGTTCTTAACATCTTATGATGGAGTGCTACGTAGTGTACCTACCTTCCTTATTTTTTTGGCCCTATTCATTTGGCACTAAACTATTATTATCTACCAATATAGTCTGATTTAACCTTTAACGACGGTATCAAGTGACAGGGTGTTATTAAGTTCTTTTACACAAACATTTCTCTCTTCACTGAAGATGATATTACGAAATCAGATAAACACCTCATGAAATTGTGGCTTTCCTGAGTGAATTAAGTTGATCAGTAGATTGCCATCTATATTTTAGAGGAGGATTGCTGGCAGAGAGGTATGATCTATTTCCAGTATTAAAGAACCACTTCCGGCCAACAGACATGAAGGCATTAATTGGTTTGTGCTACAAGTTGACACCATTTTGGATTTTACTCTAGTGAGGAAACACAGTGGAATGACAAATTGAAAAACACATGCAATCATCTGCTGTTCTCTATTTCTACTCCATTAAGTCTTACATTTGCTACTAAGGAGAAGGTGACAAGAGATAAATGTACAGCTGATTTGCTTTTTGAAAGTAGTTTATATTACAGCGAACGGATATTTTCTAATCAATGATTACCGAAAACACTCATTTCCGTCTCTATTGTGAGTTCAACTTGTATAACTTTTAGCAGGGATCACACAATTTAAGAAAATGTGCATCAAAACACTTCTCCCCATAGTCCGTAACACAGTTTTAACAGTTTTTGACGTTTAATAAATAAATAAATAGAGTAGAGATACGAGAAACGTCTTGTACATTGTTTCCATTCACAATGTAAAACACTTTAAAGAAATATAACCATAGAAACAAAAACAAGTTATACTGATGTTTACAGAAAATAAATGTTTTTTCAACTCACTGGTATTTTTGGCAACTGCAATGCAATACTACATAAATCATCAGTTTATTTCTTTCATTTTCTTTAACATTTTCTTACATTCAACACAACTTAGCCAAACATTGCTTGCGGTGATCGAGCGACAAAGCTGAAATAGACGCATTGAACGCTTTGTTTACTTGCAATTAGAGAGCTCCGATGCGTAGGAAGCGCGGGAAAAACTATGAACCCGCTGTCCGAGGGTGGGCGCTACACCACCGCCATTGCTGCCGCCGCCGCCGCTGCTGGAATGTGCGTGGGTATTTTGGGCCGAGCCCCACGTCGGGGTGGTAATTAGGAGCAATTATAACTTGCACAAGCGCGTCGTTTCGGTCGCGCCGCGAATTTCTCCGACGCTTTGCATCCCACCTCTTTCCCCCGCTTGGCAATGCTCGTTGCGCAGATGAACTGAAAGTGACATTCGATGCTACATTATGGAAGATAATGTTAATCTCAGTAAGCAGATGACATTTTTTCATTTATTTCATGTTTGGTATGAGTATAATATTTTGTATATCTCATTATTTCTGATTGACTTCTCTAAATATCAGTTTCTGATGTATATTTTTAAAAGAAAACACTACCGATAGTTTATCAAATGACTACATTTATTTTTAATTGGATAAAAATGAAAATAAAACTTTATAAGCAACAAAAAAAAATTAACAAACATTTCAAAACTAAAAAAAATTAAACAGAAGACAAACTTATAGCGTTAATCTAAGCACTTTCTAACTCGTATATTATCTTTTTTCATTATCAGGCAGATGGATTTAATTACAATGTGCAATAATTGAATGTCAACTCAGAACAAGCGACACAAATATTAAAATATCGAATATTTATAAAATGGAGTAACAACACTACTTAACTCGGTTCTGATTAGTCTCATCAAGTGACAGTGAAAAGTATAATCGTAAGGAGTAGTTTAAGTTAAAATTCTACAAAACCTTATGTGGGCATGCGCAATCAACAATATTATGAGCGATAATTTCAGAGCATTTTCCACACAACATAAGAAATATAGGAAAAATGGTGAAATCCACATCCTTTCCGAGGCAGGACTATTCTGACCGTCGATCCCGCAGCATGCACCTCTGTGCGTGAGCGCGTCTCCGTGCCTCGCAGCAGTGTGTGCGTGCCAGCGTGCCCATTGGCACGCCCGCAGGCACGCACACACTGCGAGCGAAGGTCGCGCAGGAGGTGCCGCTGCGCTATTTCGCAAAGCAAACGCCATCCCCGGTACCTCCTGCCGACGCCACCGCCGCCACCGCCCCCGGCATCCTAATCTTCATCTGCCCCTTCTTTATCTCTTCTTCTTTCACCTCAGCCACCCTGCGCCGTCGTCATCATTCTCATTCTCATTCTCATCTTCATCGTGACTACAATCATTTATCCCACCATCACCACTACCATAATTGATACCAACATCATCACCATCATTGACTCCACCAGCTCCTCCACTACAAGCACCACCATCATTGACTCCACCACCACCACCACTCTCTTTGACACCACCACCACCATCATTTACATCATCGTAGGCAACAACCATCTTTGATATCAATATCATCACATTCGGCCACCATCAACAGCGTCACTACTTTCACTGTCATCATCGCCGGCGTCTCTCTCTCTCTCTCTCTCTCTCTCTCTCTCGCCCTCTCTCCACTCTCTCGTACCCCCTCACTCAGTATCTCCCAGGAATAATCTGATTAATAATTATTTCTCCAAAAATATCTTATTCTTCAAACATATACTGTAATAAAATATTAAGGTGACTACTATGGATGAATACTGAGGTGCCAGTTATGAAAGGTGCTACTCCGGAAAGAAATTTTGAAGTCAGATAATATATAAATATATAAATATATAAATATATAAATATATAAATATATAAATATATAAATATATAAATATATAAATATATAAATTAATGTCTCGATTTAAATTAAACCATATAGAGTATGTCAGAAACTAAGAATTTGTAGTTTTTTAAGTACTGAATGACGTGCTTGACTTTTAAGATTACTCCATGTTAAAAGCTTTGAAGTGAGCTTTGCAGGAGTCTTAACCATTCAGAATAACTCAATGTGTTAATGGGCCGTACCTGATCAACTTTCCTCGTGGTACGTGTTCACTGACGATTATGTTTTCTAAACCCAGATTTTATACAACATCAGAGTTTTTATTGGCACTAATATTCTTTAAAAGGTAACTTTTTTCATTTTTTTGTCAATAAGTATTTCGCATTGTTCGTTATTTTCCTTATAATGACGCTATATTGAGGTGACCTGCTCTTTCTGTCCAAAAGCTGCTGATTCATTCCGAAGTTGTTAATGTAAACGACATTGTATGTTAACCCACCTACCTTGGCCTGGCCCTTTCTCTAAGCTTCTCAATACAGATAATCATATTCCTAACTCTTCCGACGTCTACTTGATCTTTCGCTTTGCGGCAGAAGCATTTTGCTTACAACGTATACCGGCATTAGCGATGGGTGGCTACGGATGCCATCGTTATGTACCAGAAAGATTTCTTCAAATCATGACCAGCAAAATAAAAGTAGTTCGGTTTCTAAACGTCAGTCTGAATAATTAAATACAATTATTATTTTTGTCTATAGGCTTGATCGATTGATTTCGTGTTTTCGAGCGCCCGCCGCTGCACGGGCGCGGTTATATCCCGGCAAGCGCTGCGCTGAGCAAGGGCGCACTGCGACTGCAGGAGAGACACGCCCACTGCATCAGTCGAGAACAAATGGGGCACACAACCAGGCCAAGTACGGACATGGAACTTTACTTGTAGACGGTATTTCATCCCCGGGCGCTGAGTGTTCGCCTACCTAAACGCAATATGTCAAATGACGAGAAAAACTTTCTTCGTTTTCATTGAACGTGACGTAATAACCACCGTGAGAGACTAAATACCATACAGCCTAGCATATTAGGAAATGCGTAAAATATTTTGAAAATTAGAGTAATTGGAATAGATGCTTAATATGTATGGTTATTACGTGTACATTAAATTTCTTTGAAAGTTCAATATCTGTTAAGATCACTTAAGTGTTTCTTTGAGGCTACCGGTTGCAATAAAGTTATTGCGCGGAGTATTTGGACTCAGTTATAAAAACTCGCTGGCAACATCCTATAATTGTGTTGTGTACAATAAATATAGCAGAGCTTTCAAATGTCGGAAAAGATCAAGGCTCTGGCAGCTGTCGGCGGAGTCCCTGTGGTGACGGCGGGGACACTAGCGGCGATGGCGGCGGGACAGCTAGCGAGAGCGGTGACGGAAGACGTAGATGAGGAAGAGGTGAAGGTGGTGATTGTGAGCAGTGGAGAAGGGGTTGAGAGTAGCGAAGAGAGGGATGGTGAAAGAGGGCGAAGAGGCTATAGATGTCGAAGGTTATGGGTAGGAGCGGGAGGATGGAGCAGAAGAGAGATTGGGGTGGGCGAGGAGGGATGAGAATGCAGAGGAAAGGAGGCTGTGAAAGCAAGAAAGAAAGGTGGAGAGGACGCTCATTGAGGAGGCAGGGTAGAAAGTGCTAAGGACCGATGGGAGGGAGGGAAAGAGGGTCGACTGGAGAGGGAAGGGAAAGGCGGTGAGAGATTAATGAGCAGTGGGAGGAGAGGGTGCAATGAGATAGAGAGAGAGAGAGAGAGAGAGAGAGAGAGAGAGAGCGAGGAGGATGGGACGGTGGAAGGAGGGGTGGAATGAGAAGGAGAGAGAGGAAGATAGGAGTGATGGAAGAAGGTAAAACGATATAGGATGGAGAGAAGGAGGTTGTAAAAAGAGGGGCAAAGGTGGATGGAAGTAGTGTGCGGAGAGAGTGATTCGATCCGTGAGGAGGGCGGGGTAGGCATGGTGAAGAGGGAAGGATACAGAGGAGAGAAGGATGTGGAAAAGTGGAGAGGGAGGAGGGAATGGAATGAGAGGGAGACAAAAGGAGGATGGAGGAAGGTAGTGATAAAGAACGAGGGGAGAGAAGGGGGCGACGAGAGGACGGGAAGGAGATGCAAAAGCGGTGGGAAGTAATAGGGGAGAGTGTGAATCGCCGGTTCGTAAGGAGGACGAGTAAGGCAATGGGGCAGTGAGAAGAGAA
Organism: Gryllus bimaculatus; assembly: GCA_017312745.1. NCBI lineage: Eukaryota > Metazoa > Arthropoda > Insecta > Orthoptera > Gryllidae > Gryllus > Gryllus bimaculatus. The sequence continues at coordinate 221,724 of BOPP01000322.1, forward strand.
AAGGAGAGGGGAAGGGACAGTGCGAGGGGGCAGATAGAAAATGAGGGAAGAGAAGGGAGCGATAGGAGGAAGAAAGGATGTGCAAATGCAAAGGGAAGCAGTTTGCGGAGAGGGTGAACAGCCAGTCCGAGAGGAGGCTGGCTCAAAGCGCCGCCTGCGCCGTTGGCCGCCCTCACGCCCGCTGCTGCTAAAGGGACGCGCGTGCCACACGTCGCCAGGCGCTGCGCCGCTGTCACGTCAAATTGCGATCCCGTGTTGCGCCACCCGCGCAATCATGCTATTGCTTTCGTGCTGTTCAATGAAAAGGTACTGAAGCTCACGTCATTGGCCGTCATCATAGTTGAATGTATCATCATTCAAAGGGAAATGAATTCGTTATTGATGAAATTATGATTGAGACTGGTAAAAATATAAATGTAATACTAAATATATAGCTTTTTTGTTATGTATAATAATTCCTGTAATTAGGAAAATCGCTTAGTCTTGTTCATTATCATCATCATCATTAAACCTCATGATATGAAACTATAACAGAAACCTGACTGCTATGATAGTAGATCTAATGATGTTTCATTACTCATCCAATGTGGTACATCAAAATAAGCGATCGAGATATCTGTTTTCGATATATAAAGCCAACTACACCTAATCAACATTATCAAAAGATTATTCTTATTTAGTAGTTAATATTCCAGAAGAAAATATACTTCCTTAGCCAGAGACAGTATCAACACGACCTTCAGCAAGACGCGTCCTAGGCACCAACTCCTAGGTGCGAACTTATGGGCCGACGCTGCCGAACCGATTGGTATCTGTGCGTAGGTGTTTTTTTAAATAATATATCTTTATTAGTGAACGAATATACATAGTTCAGTATTATTTATACTACATCATATGTATTTTTTATGACTTATATTTAACTTAAATGCTAATCTTACAACTAAATCTAACTACACATGAATAGGAAACTCACAGAGCACCTATGTCATTAATTGACTTCTGAAAATATGCTGAGGAATGAATCTAATGGATATCTATTTTTTATTCTTGTTGGGAGCTGGTAGGTGGTGGCTAGGCCGTAGTGGGTGGCTTGGGTTATTGTGTTTATTTTGGAGAAGAAATTGTTAGATAGGAGCGCCATATGGTAAAGTATAGGAGGTAAATTAAATTCTTTATGCAGTTGAATGTTTGAGATGAACCAGGGTGCATGAGTGGCAAGTCTGAGGAAATTATTTTGGATGATCTGTAATTTATTAATATTAGTTTTTGAGGCATTGATCCAGATAGGGCATGCAAAAAGCATTAGGGGTCTAATTATTGATTTATAGATGGTGATGGCATTGTTTAATGAGAGCTTACTGTTGCGATTTAAGAGTGGCTTTAGTTGAATTAATTTTATTTTGGCTTGCTGTGCTTTTACTGTTATGTGATTTTTCCAATTTAGTCTGGTATCAAGATTCAGCCCTAGGTATTTAACAGATTCATTGTGTGAGATCCATGGTTATTGTTTATTCGGAGTGGTGATGGGGTTGAAAATGTTCTTAATGAGAATATTTTGGCGCATGATTTTGTAGGATTTAGTTTGATTTTCCATTTGACAGATCATTCATCAATTTTAATTTAAATGTGTTTGAATCTGTGCGTAGGTCGCGACGACTTTCAGATAGCAGGATAGATACTAATGCTTCAGAGTTGCGCAAATTAATAATCTACAATTTATTTAGTGTGTCATTTCAAGTAATGGTGAACAATGTTCAGATAATAACAATGTTACGTAGATACTTATTTTTACTTAATGAATACTCTAAAATTATTTTAAAACGAATTTAAAAACAACAGGCTCAAGAGAGGCTGTGGTTGATACACACATTTTTTTAAGTACACTCACTACAAACTCGCAAAAAAACCTTGCCGGCTCATCATGAACCTGGAGTGGGCACTTGAAGTGATCGTTTGGTCCGTTGTGTCTCTTCAGGTGACGGTAGCGCCCACGGCGTCGCGTTCGGACAGTGCGGGGGGTGAGGGTGGCGGGGAGGGAGCATTCCTCGGCGACGCGTCGCTACGCAAGAGGGCGGGGCGCTCATAATACGCTCCTACGCGATCCATCACCTCCCCTTCGGCTTTGCCTCACCTTTATGACTGTGGACTTCATTATCAACGAGTTTCGTGGTGCCAGTTCTATTGTGTACGTGCTGACGTTTCGAACCATATTCCCTCTCGTCACTTTCTTGGATGAAATGAGTCAGGTGGTAGGTTGGTTGGTTGGTTGGTTGTTAGAGATTCTGGGCGCGTGAACTACCAAGATCATTAGTTCCAGTAGTGAATATTTTCTCCTCGGGAAGTGACGGTAATCTCGCGCTTTATGGCAAGATCCGGCGCCGACCTACCATCGCCTAGCGGGGTTTTCCCCAACCAAATTGATTTCGACCTAGGTGACAAACTAGAACCGAATATCTTGTCACTGTCGGGATGCGAACCAAAGACCTCCTAGTCAGAGGTACTGCGGTGACATCAGTAGATGCACAGAGCCTTCTCCTCCTCCGATGAAATGGCTCAGAATTTTTATTTTCTATGAGAGCTATATTTACGAGTGTCATGTTATGTGAATATTCAACATTTTGTACGGCATTATGTGAACCGGTCCAAGTAATTTAAGTCATTAATTATTATAAATCAAATACCTTACAATATTAACCTAAAGACTTCAATGACCAGGGCTCAGAATGTAGTGACTGTACAAATGAATCAATATCATCAGAGAGAAAGCTTATGTAAATCCATTTTACGACTGCATTTAAGTCATTTTTGAGCCAGTCAACTACATATTTCTTTTTTCTAATTGTCACGATTATATTATTCGGCAATTTCTATTTTACCGACAGTATTTTCAATGTGAAAGCTCATATTTCATATTAGGTGGTTTCATGTCTTCCTCTAACTATTGTTTTCAATAATCTTTTTGTAAATGCATTTACATTCATTCGCATGTCTGTCCGTTTAAGCTTTCATGACTGCTCATCAAAGATCCACCCGCTACGTTGTATAACATTGTCACTCTCGCTCAATCTCCTTCCTATTGTCTTTTCCTAACATTGTGCTATAATTTCTCTCGTTCTCGTGTTCCCCATCTCTTTCGTCCCATTTTCTCAACTTTCCACTCTGTTTCACATCCTCCTCCTTGGTGGCGCTGTCATCGCACTGCCCACCGCCCACGCGTGAGCACATTCCACGAGCGTGAGGTCACGCGTCGTTAGCGTCAATTGCCGTAGCCAATTGCGTTAGCCTCCTCCTCCTCCTCTTCCCCTCGTGCAAGGCCTCCCGCCGCCCGCCTCCGCCCCGGGTCATTAGCGGCCCTCGGCGACGTGGCGGATTTGCCACTGGAGAAGAATGTGAGGATTGTTTTCCGGCATTAGAATAAACCCACTCGCTCGAGGCAACACCTCCCTCCTTGACACGCGGCCCCCTCTCCGCCCGTGCTCCTTGTCACGCCTCCCTCTTCCATCCGACCAGGCCACGACCCACGACCCACTGCGTACCCGCCTCGTCTCGTCTCGCTGCACTCCACCTCGTCCCGCCTTCCCCCGTTCCCTTCCATCCCGCCCTACCGTGCCACTCCACAGCTGGCCACTCCGCCTCGCTCCCATGTCTGCCCCGCCCGTCTCAGCCACCGCCGGTGAAATGCGGCGGCGGCGGCGGTGGCGGGGGGGGGGGAGGCAGGTGGCCGTGATCTTTGGGCAAGCGCCCCTGTTGTGCCTCTAATGAGGGGCGCGGCGCCGGTGCCCTGACCTCGCCCGCGCCGCATACTGGGCCAACGTGGGCCAAAACGCGCAAAGAGCAAAACACATAAGTTAATGAAAAATAAACCGCGAAATTTGCCCTTTTATAATGTAATGAAGTAAATTAAATTTTATTCTTGCATTACAAATTTGATGACGTAAACAATCAAAGACACTTGTGTTTGGCTTTTTCAAATAAATGAATGATCATATATTAATATATGTAATTCTCAGTGAATTGTTTATTTTATCCGTTTTAAATTCGAAACTAAATAGTAACTTTTAATGAAATGTGGAAATAATATTTTCTTCTACATAAATAAAATATTATTTTCAAAATTTTTAAGCTAGTTATTGTAGATGCCAAATGTAATTCTATATATTTCTCAGGGCATACATTACTTTACGGCTGCGACATGTGAAATAAAACTTAACATCAGGGAAAATATGTTTAAAAGAAGAAAAAAATTATCAAGTTCTAAAGGGCCATAACATTGTAAGGAGTTGGTAATGGAAGAACTATCCGAATGAGTAAAACCGACAATTTCGAATAGCGTATTTGTGAAATGTGGCATCCATCGTGAAATGGTGCAATTAAATCGCTGTAAAACAGTTCGCATGAATGTACTCTGGAAATAATTCAGAAAGTCACAGAAATGGATGAAAATTTTATTTTGTCTTGAATTTTCAAGATAGGTGAAATGATACCTTATATTTTGTTAAACTCATCCCCGAAAAGGGAAACACTTACTAGTAAATATGCAATATTTCTCACCATGAAAATAAACGTACGTTAACACCTTGAAAACTCAAGAAAATGAGAGGTTATACACCATACTTTTTCTTTCCTCTCGTTGATTCAAATTCTTAGAGTTTTCTGAAACATTGCTACGTGTGTTTTCCCACTGCCATCGTTTTGACCCACTGCTTGTTTCGCCAAGCCGCCACAGTGAGGCGGAGTGGGTTTGTCTTTATCTGTTTCGCTATCGCGAACCCAGATCGGAGGGCTCAAATGTCGGATGCTTTGGTTTCGGATTTGTCAGCCGTAGATAGTGACAGTGACTGAGTGGCACCGACACCTTGCCGTGACCGATCTGAAAAAATGGTGGTAGAAATGGCTCAGGCGTCTCGTGGGGAGGAATAAAGTTTGATGGATGGAGGGATAGAAGAGGGCACATGTGTTGGCACAAGATGAGTTTAGAGAGATGGAGGCATATCTTGGAAGCAAACAATTACAAACACAATTACATTCTTACGGCTTGCAGAATCAGGATCCAAATAGACGTTGAATCATGTGCACTAATTTCATCGTCATCTTGTTATGCTGTTGCATGAAATTCATTTTGGTAAAAAATACTACTTTTCTAAAGGATGTCGGGGAAATAAGCACGAATATTAAAGTGTTCTATAAAATGAATAATATAAAATTTAATCATATAATAAATCATATAAAATTTATTGAAAATGTAATTTTGTTTTTACAGACACATTAAGTAACTTCTCCCATTTATGTATGAACTCCTCCCATATCCCTCATATGACCACCCAAGGCCGCGCGGCCGCGCGTTCATTGAAGTTAGCGATGACACGTTCACAAACATTTGGTGGGATGCCGTCAATAACCCTTTTAATTTCATTCTTCAATTCGATTATTGTGCGTGGTTTGTTCACGTACACTTTTGATTTCACAAATCCCCACAAAAAAAGTCACAAGGCGTAAGATCACATGATCTGGCAGACAATTCCTGGTTGCCACGGAATGAGATAATTTTTTGAGGAGACCTTTCATTCAGCAGAGCTATCGTTTCACGGGATGTGTGACATGTTATTCTATCTTGTTAAAACTATAAATCGTCATTTTCCATATCATCCAAAAGTTGGAAAAACCAATCAGAAAGCATATTCCTTTACCGGTCGCAGTTCACAGTGACGGCAGCTCCCTCATCTTCTTCAAAAAAGAACGGGCCGGTCACGCCTCCTGCCCAGAACCCACACCATACAGTCGTGCGTTGTGGATGTATTCATCTTCCGCAGTCACTCGCGGATTTTCATTAGCCAAATTCCGCAGTTCTGTTTATTGACGTAACCACTGAGGTGGAAGTGCGCCTCATCTGAGAAAATCATTCTTTTTGAGAAGTTTTCGGTCTCCGCTTGTCGATACAAGACCCATTGAGGAAATCGACGTCTCTATTCATTATCTGCAGGCTTCAACTCTTGTGTAAGTTGAATCTTTGAATCTTGTACGCATGCATTTTCATATCTTTTGAAAGGATGATATGCAGTGAACTTTGTGATAAATTCAATTGTTGACCTTGTCGGCGAAGCGATTTTCTCGGGCTTCCGGTCGCATTGTCACGCACGGCAACAATGTTTTCTTCATTTCGAACAGTACGCGGTTGTCATGTTTTCTTAACGTTTGACACAGAACCCCTGGTCTCAAACTTCCGGATCAACGTCCGAAATTCCGAAATGTTGTAGCAGAATTACGTCCGAGTATCACACGCAATTCACGAACGGTTCCGGTGGGACTTTCACTACTCTTGTAATAACTTTATATTACCTGGATGCGTTGCTCAGTAGTCATCTGCTCCATGATAAAAATAAACATCAAACAAGAATGCTCACCACACAAAATCTATCAAGATACTAATGGGAAAGATAACAGATCACAAACATGATAAAACCAGGGTTACCAATCGTCGTATGAAAAAATGGCGCAAAATTGACATTCGTCTTTACTTCCTGGACACCTATATTTGCAAAAATGTACTTTAACATTCGATAACATGGGGATTTGCTACATCAATATTTGCTGCGGACTTTTTTAATCGTGTTACATCGAAAGTAAAGCGGAAGGAGTTGTGCTTAGGACGATTAACAAACTAATAACACTGATTTTTAATGATAAGATAAGAAATCATGAAAAATATCAACATCGAACTAGAACTCCATTGTTTGCGTGAGATGAGTATCAGCTGTGTTCAGATATGCCGCAACGGTGAGAATATTCGACAACCGACAGTTAGTGAGTCAACAGCATGCCGTCTGAATTGTTTGAAAGTGTTTCTCGAGACCGTGACGGCACTGCCGCGTATTGGAATCCGATTCATCAGGACTGGGCCAAAGCGCCATGCACCGAGGCATTTCGGTGCAAACTACCCGACCATTCCCACGATGTCGGCTTGGAGCGCGTCAGTCGTCAATCGAATGCACGCAAATTTCTGCCCACAACTACGGAGGATCAACTTTTTTCTGAAAAAAAGCGACTAAATTTCTCAACTGTGTAAATGACCAACATGGTGAAATCACGATGTGAATAGAATAGGAAAAGCGTTGCATATGACAGCGAATTTAAAGGACATTTTGTTTTAAAGAATTCGGTTATTTAAATGTTTGTAGAATGACTTATCATGGTGTTGTCATTATTTATGTGTGGAACTTGCTCCAGCATTTCAAGGAAAACCAGAACTTCTTGTTTCAATAATAATTTGCAGTATTCTTTACGTCATTTACAACCTCATTATAGTTCACTTATTAATACTTTTATTAAATGATGAATGATTACATCTTTCGCATGCAAATTTATCTTCCCTATAATATTGTGAATGCTAAGTGCTGAATGATGGGATAAAGTGCTTTCATTTTCGAAGGTGGAAGCGTACGTAGCAAAAAGAGGAGCAAACGAGGGAAAGGGGTTCTTGGCCAGCCTCCGCTTCAACCACGAGTCACGTTACACCACTCAGCGCCGTGGCGCCGGGCGAGTCGCGCGCAAAACAATGATGTGGAAATTTTCCGCAGTGGCGCTACTCTAACTCACGTGTAACACGCACCATTTTCAAGCGCCGTGTAACAGAAGGCGCAAAAAGGCCCGGCGGGTGAGCGTGGCGGAGGATGCGGGAGGGCGGCTTACGCCAATGGGAGCGGCCATTGCGGTGGACATGAGGGTGAAAGCGAAGCCGGGACGAGATTCGGTTGGCGGAGGGAAAGACGATAGTCGGAGAGGGATATGTGGGTGGGGACGGCAGGGTTAACAGAAAAGGTGGAAGGGGTTACTTCGGGGCATGGTCACAAAGCAATCTGGGTTGTCTGGTCGAATGACAGTGTTTTAGACGTAGTTACGTTAGGGCCGTTCCAGGAGGTTGGAGAAGGTGATAATCGCGGCGTTGCACAGAGAAATTGCTCCAGCTATTGGGGTTAGTTGAGAAGATCGGGGTTATTCGGAATTATTCATTAAAAGGGGTAGTTTGTTGGGTGGCAGTCATTGGCTGTAGAGTTAGCTACCGTTCTTTCGACCCAGATTTCCTTCATTTCCTTCCTTCAGATGCGCCTCGTGGACGTCCTTTGTGGTGCCTGCGCTCTGTCTCTCTGTTAATAAAAACCGCTCTGCCTGTTTGGGAGAACGTTACAGATTGTTAAGACGGGATATTGTTGGAGGGATTGTATATTGAATGGAAATTCACCAGGGTTACGTCACGAACGCAACACGGCACTTTGGGGACATTCCGCCTTTCCATAACCCGCCGTCCTAAAACGGGATTGAATTCGACAACTTGCGAATTGGAATGCTCTCTTCGGAAGGGGAAGGAAGCGTTTCTGAATAGAGTCGGGATGGTGACTTCAGTACTATCGGAATTGGCGGTAATAACGAGGGCAAAGGCCGAAGCAGTGGATTAAGTTGATAACCCAAAAGTTTCCTAGGAAGAGAACGGTGGCGATCTCGGAAGCGGAAGAGGCTGCAAGAAAAGGCGCAGTTAGGAAAGCCAGGATTGGTTGGAATGTCGAGATTGGCGTAGCAAGAGCCCAGGTGACCATCATTCCTATCGTTCCAACACGTCCATTAAATTTTATATAATTAGCAGCATTTCAAGTAATTCGAACAAACAAAAATGCGGATTGCTTGATGGTTAAAGAGGGGACATCCTCACATATTTATAAATCCTGTCATACCAACATAATATATGTAATTGTTTCCTAGTATCTGTTACACTGCTTAATACACAACAAAGCAAAATGGATTAGTAGATTGTTGGTGATCGCAGCAGCAAAAATTGGGACGGTTGGGTGTGTGGAAGTGAATGCGACTGAGATGAAGGTACATGCGTTCATTTCAATGCGAACTACGGAATTAATATCGAATGGGTGACATGCGAAAATGTAAATAACGATTGCAATACGATTTAAGCTTCTCGACTAGTCAGTGGTCCTGTGTTGCGCTTTTCACCCCTTGAAGAAAAAATACTGAAATGTGAGATTAACTTACTGGATTTCAAGCTAACTTCTGTGTGGCTTTCTTGTTCACGTGTCTCTAAATTCACCAAAAAAGCATCCTTTTAATTATTTGTTTTCCCAAATTTCAAAACTGATATTTATTTGATCATAACTATTTTTCCACAACATACTTTCCTAATTCTTTTTTACTATTAATTCATTTATTACCTTTTCCAACTCTGAATTACCATATATTTGTGAACGACTACTCTTGTTTTTTTAAGATTATCATGAAAACATATTTAGTCCCTTATTTTTACTTGTGAATGCAAAGAACTGTTAATAGTGCAAAGAAATGCATACCAATTAATAATAGTCCATGTGTAGCACAAGCCGCACAAAAGCATAACATTTTTTTTATATACCTGACTAATTCTTATTTGCCGTATAAGAAATTACTCGGCGAATTTTAGTGAATTCTCAAATAAAATGTCTGATGTATTAAAGAAAACAATTCTGTAATAAACCTTCTCAGGGTTCTCTTTTCAAAGTGATATCGCTGCGAATTTTAACTGCTGGCTGCAAAACTCGTAATAAATTTCTTAGTTCTCATTTATCGTACCTAGACTTTTGGCAAATGTTGACAAAACCGCAAGTCTCACATATGGAACATTATTTTAAGTTTGCAGCCGCGATGATTCACGACTTATTCTTGGGTGACGAGGAAATAATGCTAGCAATGCATCCTCCGAGAAAGGCTCCTTACCGGACCCGTACCTGCCGCGTTTACCGGATGCTCATCCATCTGAAATAGGCGTTGCATAACCGGTGATCTGACAGGAACCGGTTTTTGCAACGCGGGGAGCGCCCTGAACTTTTTCTTCTCGTTAAGGAGGAGAAAGTATACATAACTTCTAGTTCATCTGGAAAAGTGAAACGCACTTATTTAGTACTACATATTTATCCTGAAAAGATGTAACCGGGCCAACAGCACTGAAGTACAACTTTAAAGAAATTTCTTAACGGTAAGGATACAGGCAACTTGAAATGTAAAAAAAAATTGTGTCATTTAAAAGACGAGTTAGGCATACTTGTTCGAGTTCATTGGACAACGCGACGAAAGTAATATCCTACAAGCTTTTCTATCAACAGAGAGAATCTCAGCAAGTTTTCTCGTTAACACGAGATAAATATATCCGATTATCGCTGTGGAAGGCACATTATAAAAACATCGTGCAACCTCATTGTACTCACTGCAAACATAAACATTTAATTCACTTTTAGATATATTTTCAATCGACCAAACAACTCCTTAACCACGGAGAGCATTTGCTCTATCTCACTAGCTTGTCTCCAGATCCTGCACTGAGCTACCAATAAATTTGCAGGTTTTCTCGAAGAGGTCTCTTTATAAACTTCCACCATTGTTCTATTTCTTTAATCAACAATTCATACAGATACGCCAATTTAGATGACAGTGCTTATTCAGGATAAAGCGAGATTTAATTATGAATTAGAGAGACACTGGCAGTGAAGATAATCTAGAAAGTCGTATGTGACGTGCACAAAATTGAAAACACTGAACACGCACCAGACGACGTCGGAAATAAATACTGTCACCACAACATTGATGATTGTAGTAATTACATTCCCACTAGCACGCATGAGAAAAGCTGCTCATACAAGTTCTGTGACAGCTACAAAAGGTTCATAGCAAATTCTACGACAAACGGGGTCCATCAAGGACTTTTGGCTGACAAAATTTCGAAAAAGTGGGTAGTTTTGGAGGCGCGTGGATTGGGATCCAGTGAGAGAACGAACGATCTCGTTATTCCTAGTTAATCTACAGATAAAACGAAAATGTTGTATTAATTTTAGCAATGTTCGCTGAATCTGGAACGCATGCTTCTCGCGATGAGTGCTGATTGAGAAGCTGTGATTCCACGCAGCGCGCGATCACGAGGGTCTGGATGCGACGCATCGCGATTCGTCTCTCGAGCTACTTAATTTTCACTAAAAACAAAAGAGAATGGATAAAAACATTATATAGTGCATTTCCCACGTACTACATGTATACATTTGCTTGAACTGTCAAAAAATTACTGTCTAGCAGGATACGCTGTCTCTCTCCAATTTCTGCGCGATCCTTTCACCGCACTCTTACAATGCTCGAACCTTTGTCCTTCTGAGAGGAAAGGAAAGAATCATTCGCTTTCTTTTCCAATGTCTTTGCATTGTTGAGTACGCATTCTTATTATTGTTGTATCACAAATGATAACAAATGGATCGTTATTTCGACCACTTTCAAAACTACTTTTGTTTACAACTTTTATTTTCTTTAGATAATTTTAATTAACTAATTGTGCTATAAATTGCATAACAGTTGTATATTTAAAAAGAATACTGGATTGCAATTATTATTGTCCAGAAAATATTGCAAATAAGTTACCGAATTTCCAATACCAACCAGTTGAAGCAATTGAATGCAAGGTTAATACGTGAAATATTGAAAACTTTTCGAGAAACCAGATGTTTTCAAAAAGTACGCATTTCCGGTACTAGCATGTTCAGTAGCATGTTATCCACAAACAAAATAATATCGAAATTTAATTATCTGAAGAAATGAATGACTTCGCGGGATACTCAGTTTTCGGAATAAAACATATCTTTTAGTTTTAATGTTCACTGCATGCTATCATCAATATCCATTCAAAGACATAGAAATTCATTCAAAGCCATTGAATTTCACGACATTGTATAGCAGCATGAGTAATGTTCGGGCGAATAATGGGACGATAATAACTTTGTAATGTCAGGTTTGAGGTACAAGTGGAATACATCACAACTCCCAAATGCTATCTTTGTACACATACTAGAGGGCTAACAGATATGAGATTGGATATCAGATGGATACTAAAGAATTATAGGTTCTTACGCCACACACCGAGGGTTTTATATGAAATTAAATTGTAAATCTTCCTATAATATGCAATTACGTGTAACAGAGAGATTTATTACTTTGCTGTCACGCATTCAACCTCGAAACTCATGATGACAGAATTTCAAACTCGTTCAGAAATGTGAGTACGTAGCAAATCACCCATCTGAAGGGGAAACGCGCAGATCCGGGATAGCTTCGAGCACATATGCATCGTGGTGATGCCGAGGAAATTACTCCCACCGTTTGAAGTCTATCTGATGCAACGTATCTAATATCGCCCGCGTCCTCCTTCCATCTGGTTTCCACATGCTTCCACAGGTTGGCTCCGACTGACTCGCATAAGCGTCCGCGAAATAGCTTCCCTTGGGCGACGCTTTTCGGAAGCTGCCTCATAGAATCGGCGCCGCTATAAAATTTCTTCGCGTGCGAGATGCAAACCTACCGCATCACGCACGGAGGAATGTACGCTCTTTTGGAACATTTTTTATGATGAAATACGATTTTAAGAATGTCCTTTGCTGCGATGTATATTACTTTCCGATGTACGTACCTATATACGCAGTAATATACGCATTATGGGGGAAGTTATGTAATCCTGTGCAAAAAAAACGGCGAATTTTCGGCAGAAAAAATATTGCTGGGCCCAGATAACGAAAAAGGGAATATATTCAATTGCCAAATTTAGAAAATAATCTTCTAACACGTGGTATAGCCAGAATCTCTGTTTTGCGGGTCCTTGATGCCGACAAATCAATGACAAATCGTCCGTCTGTCCGTTTGTGAACACTATTGGCGCTTAAACCTTACGTAGGATTTTTTCTTCAAATTAAAGAAACACCTATCCATCTGAGTCGAGTCGAAGCTTTGAGATTTTCAAAAACATTCTTTAAAATTTGGAGGTACTTGACATGAGGACCTCCGGACAGTTTCAAAATTTTCTCAAAAACGCCATCAATTTTTTTAAAAATTTCTTGTGAGAATAGAGAAATACACTTATAAAAGTGGCATAGGTTCCATTTTCACGGTTAACTCTGAATTTTCGAAAATTTCAAAAATATGATTTTTTTTCGGCGTCTTCCTACAACTGCAAAATTGAAGATAAAATATTTTTATTATTTATTAAATTAAATTTGTTCTTTCATTAACGTCATGTACAGTTTTTTGAAAATTTTAGTGGTTTTTGCGGCAACTTTGCGAAAAATATATGTAATTTAAAAAAACTACAAAAAAAGTATTTTCTAAAAAACGGCTCCAATTGTTACTTTAAACTTTAGTAGGGATTGTGCTAAATGCACTTTATAAAATGACATAAATGTCCGTAAAATTAATTATACCGCTCTATTATTTTATTATTTCAAAACTTCCAAAAAAATATTTTTTGACTTGTTTCTCACGTTGTTAATATTTACATTAGTGGTAATTTATTCACATTATTAAATTTATGAGTACATGTACTTTAAATCTTATATAAAGCTTCTCGAAACCGTTTTCTACCAAAACTAGCTCAACATTTCTCATTTTCAGAAATAAACACTATTTTCTCACAAACGGCTACAACTTTTTCCTTCAAACTTTTCCAAAGAATAGTGCTTATTGCACTTTTTAATAAACATAAAGTTCATTTCGGGGTATATTCTTGTTTTTTCCCCAAAAATTACACAAAAGTAATTTTTTTGAAAGATCTTTCTCGCCGGTAATATGCTCATTCCCAACAATTTGTAAACACTATTGTATTTGTGAGTTAAATTGCTTCAAATGAAGTTTTTAGAAAACTGAAAAATTTTATGTGAAAAAGTGCTGCAATTTTCAAATTTACTGTAGCGCTTCAACGCCATTTTCTTGAACGCGGCTCCAACTTTTTTTAATTAAATTGCCTTTTATGACGAGTTTTTAATCTTCTTTAATATTCTTAAAATCATATTTTTGTTCTACTATTAGAAAATCGATAAATTAATTGAAATTTTAAAAAATGTACTTTGGGCTGCGATAGATGGCAGCAGCAGATTGTATGTGGAAAGTTCGAATAGCTCGTCGAGACCAAAGGTAATAGAAAACTAAAACGGGAAAGTCTGTGCCATTCTGTAGCAACCCTAGAGTGTTATGCATATTCACGCAATAATACCGCCTATTTTGCTCATAATCTAATTCTACGATTTGCTATTTTCAGAGGTTTTCCAAGTTCCTAAAATGAATATGAATTTGAATGTTTTTTTTATGATTAACGACTATATAGCGTTAAAATTGAAATGATGCGTTTTGATTTATGAAAAAAAGAACTTTTTAAATTTATTCGAAATGGAAACCAGTGAGATAATTTTTCTTATCATTGTGAGCATGTATTAAATAAAATATTGGTTGACAATTTAGAACGTGAAGAAACGAAAGGTAATGTAGAAAAAGTAATCGTACTGAAGAAAAATAAGATTTTATATATATATATATATATATATATATATATATATATATATATATATATATATATATATATATAAAGTTAATGCAATCAGAGGAAAGGCTTAATAGTACTAAATGTTACTAAATATTACTTCACTTTCTGGAACAATTATATTTGCGTTTTCGCATTTAAATTTCCAAGATTTCGACACTTACTACGATATTTTGAGACACCTTCATTTCACAAGCCAGACTATAAATCAGGGAACTCGGCTGTCAAACTTTCGCATATCCTCCGATGCAAAACATTGGAGGAACTGAGTCAAGGGTTAAAAAAAACTGAAGCAATATGGCCATGGACGATCACGTTCCTGACTTGCAGGCTGCTTCGCGCTGTGGACTGTGAGCACGAAGTGGATTAACGCCGCAAGGATTCACCCACCGGCGCGGCGATAGAGAAGTTGGTAGTAAGAGCAGCGGCAGCGAGTGCAGCGACGGGGCGGCCGTGGAGGCGGCGGTGACAGTGGAGGCGGTTGAGGGAGCTATCACGTAGATGTAGACTGCGATGTCGGTAGCGGAGGCGATAATGGAAGCGGTGATGGCATAGACGGAGCGACGGCAGGTGGAACCTTGCAAGCGACCTCGGCTCTCACGTGGGCCTTACCCAATCCCCGATGGGCCGCTCGGAATCTTAATTACGCTGCGCAGGCGCTTGTCCACCGTGTTGTTATCGCGACATGAGAAACACAACTCACACTCGCAGCCCGTCAGAAGGGAAAGCAATAACCCATCTTCTGCAGAGGTTATCGTTGTATGAGTTGCTGTATGCAGAACTTTCAGAGTTGTCATATCAAATGTTACCCAAGGGCATAAAATAAGATGCAATACGTTTTCTAGGATTGTATTTTACGGAGGCTTCTATGTGCGCTGAAAATAAGCTAATTCTATGAAGGTTTTGTGTGCTAATGTTTGACCAAACATATTTATGCTTACATCATAGAGAAGCAGGATGGCCTAATTTCTTGAGAAGAAACATACTTAGGTCGAAATTGTGAATGGATGTCAAAAGTAAATGTTCCGTTCAAAATATAACATATACAGGGTAGAATTTAGACTGTCAAGCACGTGCAGAATGAATACTCGAAGAGTAATGTCCTTTCAAAATAGTACAGGTACGGGGTAGAATTTAGAATGCTAAACTTTTTGGGGTCTGCGATATTCACGATTGACGACCTGTTAGAATTACTATTGGATATAATAAAGTGGTTTTTAGACACTCATAACTTCTATTGAAGACATACTTTGTAAGAAATTCTTTATGTATCATCGTATAACAATAACTAAGTTGCTCCGTGTAAAAGTGTTAATGTCAAATTCTTGATCGCAGAGATAAGATTTATTGAATTCACTAACATAGTCCATAACATCACACTAGCTTATTTTCTATAAACGAAGTTGATAGTGTTGTAATAGGTAGTGCATGCTGATAAAAACAAACCATTAAAAAAACACAACATTGGGCAGTAAGTTGAAACTACTCATTTTTGAAAATCATTAGCACTCTCAGCACTATAAATCGGCCTTCAGGATTTAAGTCGACCTCATACATACATATATCTTTACAGATTTCAAAGATTCTCGAGATTATTCTATAAAAATTCTCATATGCCTTACCTTAGCATTTTTTATAGTAACGCCTTACTACAACACCCTTTTATATTGGCTCTCCGAGTAAGGATTTCAAAATTTAATTTAGTTTTCACTGAGTTATCATCCATTGCGACGCTTGCAAACCAACGCATCACGCACTATTTAATAAATCACCGCTAATTCCACCTCGTCGGACAGGAGACGCCAGCCCATGAGAAGGGAGAATACCGGGCGCATCATGCGCGATGCGCGTGCAAAGCGTGGTGGGCGCGCACGCGCCACGCTGCAGGGCCCATCTGTTCCCACCGCAGCAGCAGCGACAGCGCGCGGCCGCTGCTCAAGTATTACGCGCGTTGCCCAACACGGCCGCCGGGCCTCGCCGCGCAGCGCCGCGGTCGGGAATCCGCGAGCCCTCGAGGAGGCGCGCGCGCCAGAAATTTCGAGGGAAATGCCAACTACTCTGCGCGCGAACCTTTGACGGCTGCGGGCGGTTTGGCGTGGTGGGCGTCTAACAGGTTGGCAGGCTGTCGGTCGGGTCGCAGTCGTGTGTGATGTGCGGTGGGTGGGGTCGGTGGCTCGTGCATGGTGGGGGGGGTGTTTTTTGTTAGATGATGGGTGGAAGAGGGTGATGTGTAATGGATGGTGGGTGGAGGGTGGGCGAGCTCACAAGAAGCTGTCGAGTCCTGTGAGCGGGTGTCGGGCTGCGGATGATAGGATATGACCAGGTTAAGGGAGAGGATGTGGGCATGTCGGTGGAGGGCGGGTGTGTGGGTTGCAGGCGGGTGGACGAGTGTGTGGGAGGTGGGTGGGACGATAGCAAGTGTGTGGGTAGATAGAGAGTGGGTGGGTGGCAGCGGGGACGTGGGTGACGGCGAGCAGGTAGATGGAGGCGAATGGCAGCAGGACAGCGGGTGGCACAGCACGTCCCGCAAGACCAGTAGTTTCCCAAAGGTCGTTCAGAGCTCTACCGGTTCTAAACAGATGGCTAAGGAGATTCTATCAAAGGTTTTTAGATGCAAGGAACGAGATATGCATACAAAACATATCTACATTGTTGTCGGGACTTTGCTCCTGCACAATCATAATCACTCGTAATTGTTGTGAGTCCCCAAGATTCTTAGAGTAATTCCTTTTAAATTAATTTTCAGTTATTTATAATTTAATAAATTATTTAATAATATACATTATTTATACATTACAATAGTGATATTGTCTAACTGAAAAACCGGAAATTGCCTATTTGTCTTTGTTCAGTTTTCGACTAATAGAAGACATGTTCTCTAAACTTATTTGCCTGTTGTGAGTTGCGACTCGTCTATAAAATTAGAGCAAGCAGATATTCTTTTGAAAACTACTATTCACTGACCTAAATAATCATTTCTCTATTGTAAAGATTGTAAAATGATAAATAGAGAAATAAAATATTTATATCCAAGGAATGCTTGGGAGTGAAATTATACCTAGTATAACAACGATTTACACACAACGCTACAGAATCGTAAAAATAGAATATTCCTTTTAGTAATATCAGCGTTAACTCTTACGTTCTGTAGCACTTCTTTACGTTCCCTCCAATTGCTCAAATAAGATCTTATAAAAATGAGACTGGACGTCTAAACCTAGTGTTGAGGTATTAAAATATATGAAATACTCTTATTTCTTACGGAGTGACGGCTAAGCGTCTTGCGAGACCCTTAAGAGAACTGTTCGCAATGAAAGGCTGAAGGTAGTTCTGGAGACGAACATCTACATGGAGATGTGATGTAAGGAGGACTTTTATGTGCAGGTGCGGACAGATGATGAGTTGAACGGATGGGCGTGAAGAATTATGATAATGGAATGGCAAATGTGAGTGACAAGAACAGTGTAACATGTCAAGTAGTGGAAAGGGGAACGAATGGGAAGAGCTTCAGTGAACACACTTATAAACTGCAAAGATACGAAACTTTAAAAGTTTATCAACCTTAAAAGTTACTTAATGAAGGAAAATTCTACAATATCTGACATTTAAAAGAAAATAATACATTTCTTCATGTGATGAGGAAAATTATTGGGAAGCACATGCGAGGGTCGAAGCACATACGAGGCAATCGTAACACATTTTGATGTCAGGAGGTATGTCCTTATGCGGTGGAAACACAATGTGACAGGCAGTGCGTAGTGGTAGTGGTACAAAGGATAGTGTTGTGAAGGATAGTATGCTTGATGGTATGTGGATTGTAAAACTGATGGTGTTATGGATAATGGCGAGAATGAAGGTGTGGACAAAGATGTGTACATGGATTCGCGGTTGGCAATATGGAGGGAGATTTAAAGTGCGGCATGTGTGTGTGTGTTCAAACGCAGTGTAGATGGTGATGTTGGCGGAGGAGTGAAGAGCTGCCTCTATGGATGGCAAAGAGGTGTGCACGTATGACGACGTGCATGGCGAATGAAGGGCTGCGAGGGCGGAGTTGGCAGATGGCGCGAGCCGTTGGCACGGCCGGGCGATGCGCTCCCCTTGAAGAATGTGCGCTGTTGCGTAATTGGCGGCGCGCGGGCCGCGCTCCCGGGGGAGGAGCGGGCGCGCTTCCGGAGTCTCGGCAGCTCGCTCTTCCGTTGCACTCGGGTGCTCCCTGGCCTTAACCCATTGGCGTTCTCGCTATCAAGATGCAACAACACGGCCAATAGGGGAATTTCCTGGACCTTGTATATTAAACATATCAAGTAAATAGTATGTGTTCGTTGTAAATGAATCCCACAAACCTCTCATGCCCATTTCTACAGATTTTGAGATATGTTGATCACACGATACAATATACTTAGAGGCATCAAGTATAAAAATGCCTCATATCCTAAGATAAATGTGTGTAACATCAGGCTAAGGTTTTTGTTGGGGCAAAATCGGGTGAAAAGTAATTTAGCTTTATCATTCTCCCGAGAAATCGTGGAGAGCAGGCTTTTGGGGTTTTGAAATAAGTTATTCAAATGTAGAGGCGATTTGTATTAGAAAGCTAAAGCTTCCTTTTCATTCCGGTCGGGATTCGAACCAGGGTTCGCCGCACGCTGTTTATGAGTCACCCGAGGTGCACACTTCAAACATAATGTAAAGTGTTATATATTGCGCGTATGTTAAAATAATAAAGTGGCGTTTCCACAGTCAAAGTATCAATTTTTATCTCCATATTATCGTTCAAATACAAAGCATTTTACAACCCTATTCGCTTTCTACAAATAAAATAATATTGAATTTCTAATTGGTTAACTAGTTGCTTGTTTCGTAAAGGTACAATACACTTATCTCCAGTGGTCGAGTTCGATCCCAGACCAATCAATGTGAAAATCCGATGAACACAGTTTGATCTGCGAGGGTTTGGCGGGTCCTCACGTTTCCCCTGCATCTCATTCCATGATTTAGACACCATCAGTACCTCCATTGTAATTGTCGCAATCGTTTACTTATTGGAGCACCATACACCACATAGGAGAAGGACCCCTAAACTCCAATACAAATATCTAATTGCTTAAAAAGCGTGCTCGAAACTTAATTACCGAAAGACTGTCATTCGTGGATAAAATGCCGTCTACTGATCAGAGAATCACCTTGAATTCAAATATATTTTAAAATAATGCAACAGCTCTGTACACTTATTTTATCGCATTTGTATGCATTTTTGTATCACCCAGTGATACTTTGAGTTCGAAATGTAGTTAATATACGTATATTAACATTTTATTGAAACTTTCTAATCTTTTGTACATCGTACACTAAGGAAAGAAGGTAGTTTTTGACAGTTTATAAGAAACCATCAACCCTAAATCTTGGAGATGTGATACTAGTCAATGGAGAATTACATCCCAGCCATACATAGAAGAGATTTCAGAAAAAAATTGTTAAATTATGGCATACATATATCAAACTGCAACACATATTATAATCGAGAATAACTTGGAAGCGATGCTTCCTGGGTCTTTTCAATCAGGTTGGCAAGTTTTATGAGAACTCGACTTTTTATTGCGGACATGTCCTGTCATGTGTGGTAGAGTTGTGTGTGTACACAAGTAAGGGTGAGAGGCAAGGTTAAAGTATTCATTAGAGAAACCAGGGAAAATTACTTATCAGAACAGCCAATAGCTGAAATTCTAGTCTAAATAGTAGATAAATGCGACCTAGATCTGCAATTAGAGTCGAACATCCGCCACCGTCGGGATTAGAACCCTAGTACTTCCCGGTAAGAGAAGCTGCATAGACAACAAATGATGACACTCACAGCCTTTTAAGCAAGAGCAGTTAAAACATATTAAAAGTCTGACTTTCATGATACATTTTGAATTTTTCAACATTACAAATATTCAATGACAGTTTTATATATTGCTCCTAGGCCATGTAATGTATTGCAGATAGGATATAATAATGTAAAGCCCATAGAACAACTTGAATATTTATTCGTAGTTATGTATAATTAAATTCTACTGTTAAATTAAAGTATATATTCAAAATATAATTCTGTGCAAAGACATAAACACTCGTTGAGAATTTTCGCTTTTATTTAGATCTTCTTGTCTCATTAGAAATGCGACAAATTGGTATTATCATATAATGTTTATTTAATTACGAAGTACGAATTTAGACTGGCAAGATATTTCTATGTATGTTTGAATATAATTCCGTCCGTGACCTCAAACAAAGAGAGGCGGAAAAAGGTAGGGTATAAAATTAAGAGTGATCATTTATCGAGTTGAAAGCTGGGAGACATTTCCGCGATAATACGAGACTTACACAAGCACAAAATCCGTATACTGTGTTTCTCAAATAGGAGTCACAATAGCAGACGATTTGACATCATAAACAGTAAAAAATATGTAGTATCTTCCTGTCGTTTTGATACATTTTTCAGATATTATTTATCTACCCGTGATGTTTGGCTGAGTTATCATTCCTCAAAAACTTAATTTTGCCGCAACACAAATTTAGGTGAATGGTTAACGCCGTGGCCAGCTTGGCCGAGTTGTAAATTAGTGAATTAGAATCAAATCCGGGGAAATTTGTTTCTTTCCATTTTTCTTTATGTATTAATAGTAGGAAAGTGTACGATTCAAGCAAGGGACAAATTTCAATTAGAGAACTGGACAAACGTTTTAGACGCAGGAATACACAAGTAAAAAAATTATTAATAACAAAGCAAGTAATATTAGGGTTCAGAAAGAAAACGAACATAGTAGTATGAAGCTAAAAAAGGCCTATAAGAAGGAAAATATGGGGAAATGAATGATCTTGTGAACGAGCAGTTGATTAACTTCCCCAGTAACGTTTGCGCAATTTCGTATTGCAAATGTGATAAAATGATTTTTTTCTCGCAAAAGAACGAAATGTTTAGAATATTTTCTACAGTGTTATTTGGAATTGTATTTCATTTCTCATCAAGTAAAAAGTTGCTGCCAGATGTGATCATGCGCTCTTCTATCTACTAGTCTCGCGTCTAAGTTGTTCTGCTAGGACACGCACGCATTTCTGAGAAATGACGAAATTATGTATCAAACTATTTTTTTCTGAGAATCCATTGAACTTTAGCAATTCTGCAACTTACAATATTAAATAAATTACCCCTAGGTTACAATAAGAATGCAGAGTAATGTATGTGACCTTATAAAAAAGTGAATTCTATTTATAAATATTTTTAGTTTAAGCATTATTTAATTTTCGTTGTCAGTGGTTTGGCTCTCAGACTCGCCGAGCTGAGCACTTACCTTCTTCTCCCCAACGGGCAAGGTTAAATGAGCAAACATGATACGATTGGAAACTTCTTAACTGTCTGAACTGTCTTAACTGTCTGAAATTTACAATACATTTGCAGCACAAAATCACTAGAATCTGAGAAATATTTATCGATTTCAAGAAAAACTCACCTACAATCACTCAATTTGTACTCTATCTGTGTCATCAACAGCTCTTATTTTATCATATTTTCGGTAATGATCATGTAATATATTACAACTTTTTCGCTATAAGCACTTCATCCTACTCTTAAAACTCTTTTCGAGACGACGAACGAGATACTGAAAAAATTACATAACTTAAATTATTGAAAATAGAAAAGTTTTCATAAAAAATATCGCTTCTACAATTAGTTTCAATGCATTGTGCTCCATACATTCAAACATTTTCAAGGAATGAAAAATAAACAAGCCGCAACTAGAATATGAACTCTAACCCTAATAACCTGGCCAGTAATCTGGATTCGAAAATATTAGAACATTGTCGCAAAAGAACTCAAAATTATGCAATAACTACTAACGTTTGAAGAAACTTGTGCATGAGATGAATCAATAATCGAATATTCAAGAATACATTCCATTAAAAAAAATATGTATAATATTGTAGTTGTGGGAGTATATCAAAAAATTATTTCATTTTCTATATTCGAAATCTTTTAAAGGTTTTATTGAAAACCGGACCTATGGTCCGGACCGGACCCGGTCATGTTCTACTCACGCAAAACGTTTTGGAAAACTATAAGCTTCTACGATATAAGTAAATAGTAAGCAAAAACTATTTTACCTAATCAGGTACTCTGAAATTATTTTTCAGTGGTGTTTGTGACTTCTATTTTCACATAATTATATTATTTATTTATTTATATTTGAAATTTGTTTCCTCGTATGTAAAAAAGAACTATAAAAACAGAGATGATGGTTCCACTGCACTCTTCGGGCACTCTCTGTAATTTCGGTGCACTCTCTGTAGTTCCGGTGCACCCTCTGTAACTTCGGTGCACCCTCTGTAGTTTCGGTGCACCCTCTGTAGTTTTGGTGCACTCTCTGTAGTTTCGGTGCACTCTCCGTAGTTTCGGTGCACCCTCTGTAGTTTCGGTGCACTCTCCGTAGTTTTAAAAATTGCGAAAAAATAACTATTGTAAATTGCAATAATGCTTGCTTTATTCGTGTGGACAGTACAAACATGACGACACAGTGATTTCAAAATTCATCGAATTCAATCCCTTGTCGGCCGTGATCATTGTGAGATGAATAATATCCTATGAAAGATAAATTTAACTTAGAACTAACCAACACTCTTCTTCTGACAGTAATAGTTACCGCAAATTAGACTTACGTTTCACTGTAAAGAATTGGAAAAATAATGCCATAGCTCTTGCCAATGCAATTCGCCAATGCCCTCGCTTACCAATTACTTCTATTCTCACTAACTTCCGTACCCTATCCTTTTACCTCTCCCTCTCTCTCTCTCCATTGTTGCGAGTCAGCGTCACCCGTGTCATTTACACCTTAAAAATTGCTCCTCCCCTTTGAGATAACGAGGAAGAAAATCTTCGGGGGAGGGAGGGGGAAGTGTCTGAAACTTGGAGCCAAAACCTATGACAAGAGCCTTTTCAGGGTTGGTCAAGGGTCCTGCTGTGGTTGTACAAACTGTGGAAAAGCCAGATTTGGGTGCATAGGGCATCGCTCGTAATTTGTGCTATGGGGGGTACATTATCTGAAAGCAATGAGGTCGGTGACAATTTTTACATTACAAAAACTTAACACTAGAATCAACCAATTTGGGATTCAACGGTGGGTCTTGTGATTTCCCTTTCCTTCATTTTATTCATGTATGAACTCACACGTCGATATGGAAACTTTAGGGCACTCTCAAACTACCGTGAAGCGTGTAAAATTCATCTACTTTCTACTTAATACTTTCTTTTCTCAATTTTTCGATGTTACAAAATATTGGTATTTAATAAAATATTTAAAACAATAAATCAATATTACATAACTGATGGCGTTGATTTGCTAAAAATTATTCTTAACAAAAATGGTTTAAGAAAAGTAAAATAACACTGCTCAATATCAACAAGTAAAGTACTCTCGTAAACACTGCTATAAATTAAATATTTGAACAAAAGTAGTCTCCACGAATACTCGACTACAACGAGACGCACTAAGTGTAATAATTCAGTGGGTAATCGCATTATGAGAATAGGTAAGATAACACAAACAAATCTTTGCATTTTTCAGTGAAGATAGAAACTCAAGTTTTTGGATTTTTCACGGGTTCCAGGGTGCCTAGCAAAATCTTTCACAATGATTGAATAGTTTTCTTTGAATTTATAAAATAAAATGAGTAATATAGATACGAATTAATGCGATTTTAAATGAAGTAAAATGTCCCCAACGCCCCCAAACCATCTCGGAGCGGGGACGCCCTTTGCTCAAAGTTCAACGGTCATTCTTTAAAGCCTTTCGCCCAACAGCCAACTACGTCGCATTCCCTCTCTCCGAATTCAACCCACACCCGAAGCCTCCGCTCTATATTGCGCGCGTCCCGTAGCCTCCAGAGCATATTCGAGCAGAGCGGGCGCGCCGGTGATTCACGTGCTAAACACGCGGCCGAGAAAGCAGTGCAGCGCGTGACGCAAGAACCGCCCCTTAATCGTCGCGCGCGTATTTTTGTAGCGCGCGCAAATGATAGGTTGCGCGTACTGAACCCCACACGGAGCGCGCGGCGAATCAGAGGAGCTCGCGAGAATGCGCATGTTCAATCTCCTGTAACGAAATACGGCGGCGAGACAGCAGCCTCCAGTCGAAGGACCGGACGATTTTTTCCTCCTTATCTTCGTCTTCACTTTTCGATACTTTTTATTTTTATTTGTTCTCCATCGTTGTTATTTTCACTCTTCTTTATTGAGTAACACGCTTTTGAAGTGAACTCCTTTGAAGGTAAATGCGCGCTCTTAACAGCTCCGTTCCTTCGATTTCTATGCCGCTCCACCCATCTCCGCGCTGCCGGCAGATGGAGTCAAACAGGAACGTTACATGATCATAAAGGCGTGATACGAGGCGATTCGTTTTTGATTGTTTTCGATTCACGTAGTTACACGTGACGGTTGGTTGTCGGTCATTTGTGTAGGAAGAGTTATCGTTGTAGCTATTCTATTCAGATCTTTTGATGTTGGACATCTGTATTTTACGAATAAACCATATAGGTCATTAATGGCTTCATAACGTGAAGTCTGATTGTACCAAACGAGCTTTACAGGGTATTAAAACTAAATTGGTTGTAATGTAGGCCTCAGGGTTCCCAGGAACGCCATAGATCCAAATGGAAAGGTATCAGCCGTTAAATAGCAATCGAGTTCGCTACATTGAACAGTTTCACCGGACATTTTACGTTCATCACGAATATCCAATTTCGAAATTTCGATAATTATATGTAATTCATTTCCTTCTGTGTCAAGGTTTCTGAAACCTCGCGATGGGAGCTTTGGAGGACCAGACCATCACGAATGTAACAGATTACACACAGCCTCAAAGGAAAAAAGGTTGTTGAAAAAAGGACCTCGTGAATTTTCAATGATTTCACCAGTTTATCTTTGTAGCTGACGTCAACGCCTTTGTTAAATAACGTTAGTGTTATATATTACGATAATATTTAAAATTACTTAGAAATTGTCTTCATCGTCTTCTATATAAAATTACAAAAGGTGCTGAAGAAGTTTGAAATAATTTCGTGAAAAGTAGAAACTTTTATTCAGAGCAAAGTATGCTTTTTAAATTCCATGATAAAATTGCAAGGAACATTTGCTGCGTTTCCGCAGTTTCATTTAAAGTAAAACGTTTTGAAATTCCTAGAAGTTACATTATTTACTAATCTAGTGTACTCTATTGTACAAAACAGAGTTTTAAAATTAAACACTTAGACAAACATGGGTAATTGCGAGAAACAAGAAAACAATAGTAATAACATAAATCATGTTGGTATGTGGAAGGAATTTTTAATCGCATTTTAAAAAAAAGTTAATTAATAAAAAATAAATTTAATGAAATGCATAATTTTAATTATGTTTGGTCAGCGAAACAGGAAATCAAATTATAAATTTATTTCAAGGTATAAAGAACTGTACTTAAACGCTACTAATTCTTTGCATTTCAAAATCTATTCCATATTTTGCCGATGTATCCCAATTTTAGAGATTGCAAGTGAAATCGAAGTCTAGTATCGTAAATGAAAAAGAGTTCGGAACTGAGTTTTCACAAGTTTTCTCTTAATGGGAGGATCCTGGAAATCCGGAAAGTTTTCGGAAATGTATACAAGCACCTAAAAAGTGGAAGATAGCTTTTAGCACCTAAAAATAGTAGCTGACGCATTACCAAAGCTGGGCGTCGCTCCATTTTACAAATGGCAAGGACGCAATGCCGGCCTTGGATAAAGAACACCTTCAGTCTTCCAGCGCCAGAGCATCCGTCTCAATCGCCCGTTGCGTCAGCGCCCGCCCACGCCCGAGGACAGCCGCCCCGCCAGTGTTTTCCCTGCCGCCTCTACGCCGAGCTGACTGCAACGTTCCCACCGTCCTTGCAGCTCCCGCCGGCTCTCAAGCACACCCTCGTCCTCTTCCACATTCTCAACCTCTTTCTCATTCTCATTCTAATTTTCCCCCTCATCCCCGCACTCTTGCCTTTCATCGACCTCCTCCTCACTCTAGTAGTTCTTCTTTTAATCCTACCTAATAGTCTCATCTTTCTCCTCCTGCTCTCTCTTTCTTCTTTCGCCGCCGCCATCTGGGGTCTGCGAGCGGCGCGCGCGGCCTTGCCGCTGGGCGCGTTTATCGGCGGGGCCGTCGACGTCGCCTTCGCGAAAGCGCCGCGCGCCGCCCACGTGCCCGCCAGGACCTTGGGGCGCCCCCGAGCGCCCCCGCCCGCGCCGGAGCACCCAGGCCACGTTGCGTGAGATTTGGGAGGGGGCTGGCTGAGCTTCAAGGAACTCATCGATTTTAATAATACGATTTGAAGATCACGGGAATAAAATTAATGTCCTGTGTGAGGTTTTGATTCTCAAAACCTTCTAGAAAAGGATGAATTAAAACAAGAAGTTGGTTCATAACTAGCATTTAAAGTCAACACTAAAAGTGCAGACACATTCGATAGCACCCACTCAGAATTGGAGTTCAAAAATTGTCGTTTTCAAACGAGAATCATCTCAGTAGACTCCTCATGTGACTGAGACCTGCAAGACATTTCTTTAGTTTCCCACATAAGCCGAAACCATATTTCATTATTTTATTACAGTTCAAAAAAAGAAGCAACAGGGGATATTGCATTAAAAGATTGTAACTCATCATTCATAGTAGGTGTTTCCGTCAAGTAGGAATAAAGTGTGTATACACTTTTAGAAATAACGCAATTCTGCCAGCAATACATACAATTTTTCAGTTCTCTACTTTTTACATTTGTTTTCATAAATAATTCGTTTTTCTCATTTATCTTCCGCTATCTTAATCTTTATTCACCGAGAAAAGCAAAGGTCAAGGTAACTCAGCATGCAGAAAATTCCTGCAATAGCATGGTATCAAAAGTATCGAGTACATGAGGAATAAAAAGAAATAAAAATGTCCGAGAATCTTTTTTTTATTTTCCCTTACTTTAACAGTCTCATACCAATGGGAAATTTAACTTTTTCCCTCATCATACTTTTTCCCTCAATATTTTGTTAGGCAAAAAATTAATCTTACTGTGCATTTCTTTTTTATACTTTAAAAATAAAAAACAACAATATGTTAACACAAACTTAAAATGAGGCTTTGCGTCAATTTATGTTTGGTAATTCCTCACTGACCCTCTTACGAGTGTTCTCCTGGTAAAAAAAATTGCTCTAGTATGCGACTGTTACAAAGAAATTTCTCGAATTTCTTGATGCAAAAAGTATATAAAAATGTTTAATACTTAAAATACAACTGAATGGAATTAGAAGTTAGATAAAAGGAGAGTAAAGATGAATCACACATATTTTTTTAATGTCGGAAATTTCAAATGGAGTGAGTGGAATTTAAAGCTCGATTCGGAATTCTAAATTCCCGAGAATAGTAAGAGTTCTAAGCAATTTCTGATTTTCGCAATATTTTTTGTCTTCAAGAATTTTGGGTTACAGAATTAGTCAATGCTCATCAATAATACGTGAAAAGCCGTCAATCTAAAATAATCATTACAGTTGCCCGTGTTTAAATATGTAATAAAAATTAAAAGTGTAACTTCTTTCTTCAAGCAAATCCCCGGAATGTGCGACGGTAAATCTCTCTCATGCATCACGCCATTTACAACGATAACACCACTACTACATCGCTTATGCAATTGGAGTTGTGGAAGTGAGACACAAAAACGTTCATGTTGAAGGTTGTGAAATGGCCATTACCAACCACAAAACTGTCGATCTCTTCTGCAAATGTACAGCCTCCTCCTGCACAAGAGGCAACGCCATTGACTTTTTGCAGGCAACATGGAACGCCTTGTAAGCTGTCGTGACTGTTAACGCCGTCACGTCTAATGATTTTGTACGTCTAATGTTGTTAAGTGTGTATTTGTTCGTCTGGATTCGGCGCCGAAGCTTCAAGAGTCCTCTGCGCGTCAGGGACAGGTTGCCGTAAAGGGGAAGATTCCATGTTTGGGAGCTCTGAACTTCCAAGGAGCATTTTGAGAGATGCGCACATTAATGCAATATGGAGCATCGTGCTGGGAGGTACCTTACACAACAACCGGTTTAATTTGTACACGAGTTCCAAGCCGGCAGCGGTGCAGGTCGGACGTGCCAGCTGCTCCGGCTCGCGCGTATCAGTGAGACCCCGTTCTCCTAAGTGAAACAGTTACTATAAACGGTGATAGTGTGTGTCCAGTGTGTTGCAGTGCTCGCGGCATTATCAGTGAGACCCGTTCTCCCTAAGTACATCAGTTATTATAATCGGTGATACTGTGTGTCCAGCGTGTGCAGTGAAAGTCCCGCTTTCGATCAGGGCAGCGATTACGCCCCGCCCTCGGTTACGGGCCACCAGGATGGCGGAAGAGAACTACATCACACCAGCGGCCGTGAATAAGCTGGCTGAATACCACCAGCAACAGAACAACTGCTAATCGATCAATACCAGTGCCAAATCCAACAACTGCACAAGACCTCCAAGAAGCACAGCTTAAAGTTCAACGCTAGAGAACAATCGACGCAACTTTACAATACGCAGTTATCGCAAGCAGAAGACTCAGAAATCTACAGCCGCGTTCCTCGGAGAACAGTGAAATTCCCATCGACATCAACAAATCAGGTACAGTGCAATTCTACTTTCCTACCTGAATGGCAAGTTGTTCGCTCTGCTAAGCGTAAACGACGTGACAAGCGGTGGTATAGTAACCCCACAGCAAGCGCCAAATACGAGTGAAATAAAAACAAGCCAACAGGTTTAAAGCACT
The DNA here is from genome assembly GCA_017312745.1 of Gryllus bimaculatus. Classification (NCBI taxonomy): domain Eukaryota; kingdom Metazoa; phylum Arthropoda; class Insecta; order Orthoptera; family Gryllidae; genus Gryllus; species Gryllus bimaculatus. The sequence continues at coordinate 250,899 of BOPP01000322.1, forward strand.
GCAAGCATTATAAACAACTCCGACAACACGGAAAAAGACGCCACAAGCAAACGATATGAATGAAGATACAGCTCCAACAAAACCTCCGCCTATATTTATTCCAATGTTGTAAAAGTGCCCTCGTTCACAGAGTCACTACGTGAAGCCATCGGGCAAAATAAATTTACATATAAAAGTACAACAATGAAGTAAAAGTCAACCCAGAGACAATAGGAAAGCTACAGAGCATTATAAAATTCCTAAATGAAAAAAAGCAATGTACCACCCATCTGTTGAAGCAGAGAGTATTCAAAGTGAACTTGAGGAACTTGGTCACAAAGTCAGGAACGTTCATAACATTCGCCATAGATTGACAAAAGACCCAACATCCTTTTCTACGTCGACCTAGAACCACGCGGAATAGAACGCAGAATATACAAAATTACTACATTAATGCATGCCCAAAGTCAAGTTCGAACCGCCGTATAAAAAGAAAGAAATAGTGCAATGCTATAGATGCCAACAGTACAATCATAGTCGTGCGTACTGCAAACGAAATCCTAGATGTGTAAATGCGGAGAAGCACACCTTACCGAAATGTGTAAAAAAGATAAAACAAACAAAACCAACATGTGCACTTTGCGGCAAGAGGACACCCAGCAAACTACAAAGGCTGCAGAGTATACAAAGAACTTATCAAAAAGAACATACCCAACAATGATCGACAAAAAAAACTTCGAGGAAAAAAACATTACCGCCAAGAACAGTACAAACCAGCTATGGAAGAGTTTCCAGGGTTAAAACTCTTACTCAGAATGGCCCGTCGGATCCCTTGCATAATACTAACGCCCAATAAAAAATGTTTCGATCGTATACCCAAGCTTTAACCAATCAATCAGTAGATATCGGAAATGTATTACATGAATCATTTTCAAGATTTGAAAAAAACTTAAACAGCAAGCAGAACAGATAAGTTCAGTGCTAAATCTGCTCACGATTCTTATTTCAAAATTAAACTGAATTTGTATAAACCATCGTTGGCATTATAAGATAGCAACATGGAATGCAAATGGCCTCCTACAGCACAAAACAAGAATTAATTTTATTCCTTCAGAATTATAAAATTGACATTATGTTAATTAGCGAAAACCCATTTCACCAAGAAATCGTATTTTCTCAATCCCTGGCTATGTGACCTACAACACACAACATCCAGATGGTACTGCTCAATGGAAGGACTGCCATTATTATACGGAACAAAATCAAACATCATGAACTAAAAGCATACAACTTTGAATACCTGCAGGCAACCTCTGTCCAACTTCAAGATCTATGCGGCCCAATCAACGTAACTGCAGTGTACTGTCCACCTAAGCATAACATTTCAGAAGCAATGTTCGAAACATTCTTCAACAATATCGAACAAGATTCATAGTAGGTGGCGACTACAATGCAAAACATGTGCACTGGGGTAAGACTAAATACACCAAAAAGGTAGGACGCCCTTTACAATTGTGTTCTTAGAAATAATCTTTACAACATTCGTCCACTGGAGAACCTACCATATTGGCCTACTGACAGAAACAAAATACCGGACCTTCTAGACTTCTACACTATTAAAGGTATTTCAGTTGATAAAAATTCGTATAGAACCAAAATCATGATATGTCGTCAGATCATTGCCCTGTAATACTGACCATCAGCTCCGAAGTGTCACAAAATCCTCCACCGCCAAAACTCTACAACAACTCACCAGACTGGGACAAATTCGTGAAATTATAGATAGTAGATTACTAGCTAATGTGCCACTGCAGAAACCCGAAGATATCGAAGAAGCCAACAGAACATCTGACTAACTCCATTCAACATGCCGCTTGGGGACTCAACGCCTCAAATTGTCAAAAGTAATGCAATCAACAATTCCCATAAACATAAGAAAAAAATCAGAGAGAAACGCGGCTACGACGTATCTGGATGACAACCAGGCACTCTGAAGACAGAACAAACTTCAATAGAGCCTCCAGACAGCTGAAGGAATTATTGAAAAACAACTCAGAAATGAATCATTTGCACAATATGTACAGTCACTAACAGCAACTGCAACAACAAACTATTTCGATCTGGAGGGCTAGTAAGAAAAATAAAGCCCACAAATTCAAAATACCACCTATAAGGAAAAAGATGGAACATGGGCAAGAAGTGCAATAGGAGAAAAGTGAACGATTGTGGAACACTTCTCTTCCGTATTATGACCTATAACTCCTTGACCAATGCAATTGAGGAAGAAGTACTTCGATTTAATAATGCTCCCTGTCAATTATCGCTTCCAACGCAATCTTTTCTTCTAATGAAGTAAGAGAAACTATTCAGTGTTTTATAAATCCCTAACAAAAGCCCAGGTTACGACCTAATCACGAGGCAAAGTCTTGCAGGAATATTCAACGAATGCTATTGAATTTATTCACCTATGCTCTTCAATTGCGATCTCTCCGGACTCAACCATTTCCCTGGACAATGGAAGATAGCACAGATCATAGCGATACCTAAACCAGGAAAACCACCTAACGATGTATCATCTTATCGCCCAATTAAGCTTGCTTCCAATCTTATCAAAGGTATTCGAAAAAATCCTTACTCCAAACGTTAAAACCTCTTCGCAAGAAATAATCCAGAACACCAGTTCGGATTTAGAGAACAACACTCAACAATCGAAACAAGCGCACCGAGTTGTTGAAGTTATTACTCAAAGTCTCGAAAGGAAAAGCTACTGCGCAGCTGTATTTCTTGATATACAACAAGCTTTCGACAAGGTATGGCACGAAGGACTTCTGTATAAAATTAAATCTACTCTGCCCCATGCGTATTACCTACTGATGAAGTCATATCTATCTAACCGACACTTCCAAATTAAATATCAAGAAGAATTATCATCCTTCCACCCCATTAAATCAGGAGTCCCTCAAGCAGTGTGCTGGGTCGCTTGTTATACCTTATATACACATATGATTTGCCAACAAATGAAAGGACTACCACTGCAACGTTTTGCGACGACGACAGCAATTTTGGCTGTGCCATGAAGACCCATTCCAAGCATCACAAAATCTCCAAGAGCATCTGAACCCAACTTGAACAATGGTAACAAAGATGGCGTATTCAAGTAAATGCCTCCAAATCTAAAAATATCATATTTACTTTATCAAAAAGGAGTGTCCTAAAGTACAGCTAAACAATGTATACCTAGCACAAACTATCTTACATTAAATATCTAGGAGTTCATATGGACAAACGGCTTACATGGAGGAACCATAATAACTGCAAAAGAAAGAAAGACCACAAATCAGATCTCCCAATTATCATGGCTCATCAACCGCCACTCAAACCTTTCTTTAGACAACAAAGTACTCCTCTACAAATCAATTAATCAGGCCTATCTGGAGCTACGGAATTGAACTCTGGGATCCGCTAGCAAGTCAAACATTGAAATACTCAGAAGATTCGAATCAAAATGCATTAGAAGACTACCAATGCACCGTGGTACGTAACGAATGAAACACTACGTCGAGACCTCAAGATACCCATAATATATGAAGAAATCACTCAGCATAGCACCACCTACCAGAAGCGGTTAAACAAACATCCAAATCCATCAAGCCATCAATCTATTGGATAATAGCGAGGAAGTACACCGGACTGAAAAGATACCATATTCTGGAATTACCATTCCGCTTCAAACAACCACCAATGACGATGTACTCTAGCTTCATTTAATGCATAATTAACCATTTACTGAATGTTTGTAAGAAAAGATTGTAAATAAACAGAAATAATAATAAAAAAAAATTTGTACACGAAACCTGAAATACAAGAATCATGATCAGTAACGGAGTGATTTTGCCTGGTAAGTCGTAGAAGTCATTTAAGTCCATTTAATAACCATAATTACATTTTTTGAATTTTCCTGCTCAAGATGGCGTCTAATATGATAATCCTCAACAGATAAACTACTGTGTTCTGCAATTCACGTGTTCTTTTCACGAGAATGCTGCTCTACGGCATAACTCGAAAGCATGTACATACTATCACAAATAATTGTCTCTAGCTATCATTTTAAGTAATATATCTGCAATAATATTGTCGATGTCACGATAAGATAAATCTGTTTTAAGTAATACATTATTTGCATTGATAGAATCTATAGATGTATGACAGTCATAAATCATATGAAAATTAGGAACGATTCTTATCCTAGTTCTATCTCACTCTGGGTTTCAAATGCAATTTACGGTGGCCAGAAGGATAACTTATTTCCAGGAACAACGTAGGGGGAAAGTAACGCGTAACGAAATTTCTCCGCAAAACAGGTGTGTAAATATCGAATAAGCAACATAAAATAAATGTGAGAAATATAGAGAATGTGTGGGATTACTGAAATTTAAACAACTTATTATTTAATAATATACACACACTAACATATCCACATTTTTAATTTACAAATATTTTTTTATTTTATTCCGACGCTATTATACTAATTCCAAAGAAATTCATTTACATGCATTTCAGTATTTTATAATTCGTTATTCTAACGAATATTTCTTTGTTGCAGGAAAGCCGGGAAGTGAGTGCTAAAGCAAGTATTGAAGTGAGTACAATGATTACGTTTTCAATAGTTTACTTTACCTTTTTCTCCCTCTTAAAAAGTTTTCAATATTTCTTTACACAATTTTATATTGAATTGAATTAATGCCTTATATTTAAATAGTATACGCGATTATCTGGCTTTTCTTTAATGGTGTATCCAGTCTTTATCCTCTCTTGATAAAATACTTCTTAAAGACAAAAGAGACTGCTATTGATTAAATTCATTATTTTTAATCCACAAGCAAGTCTAATCGGACAAAAAACAGCAAAATATAGAATAAAGCGTGCTCGGATGAACCCACGAATACAAGTAAACGGGCTAGAAAGAAGGTAATCGAAAACCAACAAAATTCAGGGGAAGGCCGAGTATGTGTATTGTTGGGAGAGGTCAGAAAAGAAAACTTAAGTAAAAAAACAAGAAAAGTGACAAACTGCTCAACGAATTCAGATAGAGGAATTTCTTCCTTCGAAGCCCTTTTTTTGTCGAGAGCCAGAAATGAGCTCCTCCAAAAGCAAGTGACAGAACTTCTGAGGCGAAGGTAGAGGTGGGGGAAGGGCGAGGACGGGAAGCGGGGCGGAAGCGGAGCGGAAGCGGGGCGGAAGCGGGACGGAAGCGGGACGGAAGCGGGGCAGAAGCGGGGCAGAAGCGGGGCAGAAGCGGGGCAGAAGCGGGTGGAAAGGGGAGCAAGAAACTTGGCAATGACGTAGAGGACAAAGGTTTCGAGAAGCGCACTGTGGCAAGTCAATCTCAGCATCTCATCCTTAGTTTGAAAAAGAGACACTGAAGACGTAAACGCCATCTACGCTGTGTACAATGCCGATGCCAAAGCTGACACCACCTTCACTCTCTCCTTGCAGTTTTATCAGCCGATGAATCTCTTAGATTCGTTTTCTTCCTTCGATTTTTTTAGTTTTACCTCGCAGACCTGTGTATGCACATGACATTCTCCGCACCAACGCTGTTGCCTTCATCGCAAATGCAATCCGCAAATGCAAACCAAATCGCTGGTAACGAGACAGTTCTTTACAGACAAGATTTACATTCGCTCTCTCTAATTCTCCTTCATCTCAAGTTCAATCTCCTCCAATGCCACGCCCAGCGCCAGGTCAAAGAACGCTGTCCTCACGGCCTTCCACCTTCTGCCCACCGCGCGCATTTCGTGTGAATGTCAAGTAGTTGGTGAAACGTCGCTCTCACGTTGCAAATCATATGCTAGCACCATCTCTGCTTTCTAATGGTTACAGGACTACGGATGGCAAAGAAACATCGATGCTCTTAAAACAGAAACATCAATATTTTCAAAAAATTATCACGATATAAACACAATTTCCAGTATCTAGCCCTATTTTATTTGTGCGTTGTTCGTAATCAAGAGCCATTGACAACTATTATTATCGTCGATCACCAGGCGGCCCGAAACCGTTTGTTATTCGCAACCTTTCTCCAGTTTCGTCACCGATTCTGATTCTGTACGTGGTTTTATATCTTTAAACTACAATTTGAACCTTAACTAGACAGATTAGAGAATTAAGATGATAATATGATATGACTGATGATACTTAAAGCATAATACATTTGAAACTAATATTGATGCGTTATGTATCATATTAGAACCAGAACATTTTACTTCGAAAAGATTGATCATATTTAAAATATCGATATTTCAATCATCGACGTTTTTGTCATACATCGACATCGAAAACCTTTTGGTGACGTATCAATGTTTTGCTAGGATTTGTCATGACTACGTATATAGGACTCTATCAATTTTTATAAAAAATTACAACGTGGTTGGTAGATTTGTCACCAGATCAAAACTGTACCAATTTTAAATAGTTTAAAAAGCTCATTATATCGCGTTTAAAACGTTGATTTAACATTTTTTATTTCGTCAGAGGCAGAAAGTATTTTTTTAAAGATATTTTCCAGATGAAATCGGACGAAACTCTCTAAATCTCACTCAAGAGTCCTGGGAACCATACACCTGACAAGAACACATTTGCATGCCTCTCAGATCTGGGGTCAGCAGAACGCGAGTGCTTAAGTTTGCATTTCTTTATTGCTAAACCCTACCGTTCCTATTACGATAAACAGAAATGTAGGGCATCCTTGCATCGCATTTAAATAATTAATCAAGTGCGAGCTTACGTATTCCAACACATTTTCGTTCGCGTTTATTATGCAGCCGTTAGAAAATGCATCAAATGAAGGTGAACTAGTAAAGATCTCTGCTTTCATTACTCTTGCATATCCGAATGACCCATTTGCCCGCGCGACCTTTTCTGATGCGATTTGCCTCCGCCTTCGCGCGTTTACGACGTCCCCTACAACACCCTACACGCGGTGAGTTCGCCCTCTGAGATGCGTAGCACGGCGTTGCGCCATCGCGGTCGGCGGTGTCGCTGCTTATGCGTCCTTGTGTTCAACTAGCAGAACGGCTGTAGCCCACGGCCGTATTGCTGTGGTTTCACAGCCGTCCGACTTGTTGCTCTGCTTCGGTCGCAAAGATTTTCGAACTAAAAAAATAATAAAAAGAAGAGTGCGTGGCGAAAGTCACCGGACGTCCTTGAGTAGCACATCCGCAATTATATTTATGTGTGGTGAATTGATAGCTGGGTTTTGCAATAGGTTCGAGCGTAAGCTTATCATTCTTGAAAGTGGCGTCTCTTGAAGAATAGTATAACATTCTTTGTAACACATCTCACATCCAAAATAAAGAATGCAAAGGAATGACAGGTGAAATTCTTGACACACTTCAAACTGAGAGATCTTAACATTATTGTTTATGACTAACTTGATCGTTACCAAATGAAATCTTACGCGTACAAACAACAGTGTACCAAGAACTAGACTATTTAGGTAATACCTGAAATAGTAGTAAAAATGTTGTATTCCGTTTACTTCTCGCAGACCTCTGTGATGCTTGAAAATGTCGCCGCTGCAGGCGTATTACAGCTGTCTCTATGATTTCAGTATATTCTGCAGCTCTTACCACAGTCATTACAGTATCTTGGAGCGGCTCTTGGAGACCGCCATTCGATTACAACGACCGCGATATTACGTAAAATATATCTTCCTGAACCCATATCACACATGATACGAATAATACACTTACTTGTTATAGACTACATCCTTTTTAGTGTCATTTATAATTTAAGTCACTATTTTCTATCGAACTGTTTCATATTATTGCCCTACATTGAAGTTTGTAGTTATATCCCATACTCACAAACCTATTTTTAATGTACATTCCGACTAGGAACTGAAGTAGCTTCTTGTGTAGATAAATAATCTACGCAACCATTCTTCTCAAATATTACCTCAGTGAAATCTTAATGGTAGTGTTGGCTACCATGCATTTTGTTAGTTACTTTTATATTCCCAGTGACAAATGTGTGTAGAATACATAATTAAGTTTTTGTTTTTAAAACGACTCTGTAGGAAATACAAACGAAACTAGTGTCCTATTTATATATTTCGGTAAAAGCAAAAATGTTGCGTCCCTGACCGGGACCGCGCCTCGTGATCGGATTGGAAAAGCGCGACAACTGCTCTCTCTAACTGCCACCGACTCAGAACAAACAGGTTGGAGCGCGGAGCGGGGCAGCGGGGAGTGGCGGGGAGGGCCAGGGAGGGGAAGGGCGGAGAGGCGCGGCAGGCTGATGTAACGGATCCCGGGTGTGATCACACTCAATGAGGTGGTTGATACTGCTGGTGGTTGCATTGCTTTCTGTCGCTTTCGTCAAATTGGAAACATTCCTTGTCTAGATTAAAGATGTGGATTGCCATGAAAGTAAATCAGCGAATTCGTGGAATTACTCGTTCAGGTAGTAACTAGAATTTCCCTGCGGCTCATCTGCATTCTCGGAACGAATACAAATTGCCCGGTGTTTCCAGGAATGGACGAGCGGAAATAACATCCAACACCGGATTTCATCGAACAAATGAATTTGTTCAGACCTACAGCAGCACCGATGTAATTTAATTGCAAGAAAACATTTTTAACGCACGACTGCCACCGAGGTCTGCGCAGCCATTCATATTAAGTAGTGATTAGGTTCATGTGAATGTAAAACCTTGAAAATCATGTAAAAAAATTCTCAAATACTGAAGAGTTCAAAGCAAATGGAAATTCCGCCAATACTGAATTAGCCCTGCAGGTAAATGTGCTTTTGCAGTCATTTATTGGAACACAATTTGGAAGTACAACAATAAAAGCGAAATATGCTAACAAATAAATCAAGTAAAAGCTACCCAAATTCATTGCATTTATTATTATGACTCTTACTATTTTTACAAGCACGTAGGCGTTAAACAAATATAAATAAATTTGGAAGCCGATTCAAATTTCATACAATTATACTGATAATAAAAAAACGTTCTTACACATTTTTATAAAACCAGTTGATAATTAAATGTGGAAATGTGTAATTAGCGTGGAAATCTCGGGTCGCTTCATTGCGCCGCGCGCACCGCGCCGGAACGAACAAGAAACGAGAAACAATCGCAGAGCACCTCGCTGAGACCCGCGTGAGTGCTGGGACAAACCGCCGCTCGGGGAGCCGTCACATGGCTTGCGATAAGCTCGTAGCGAATGCCCGCAAACGGGTTGGGCGTTCCACTAGCCATCAATGACTACCGCCAACCGCCTACTGCCCTCTATCCACTGCCCACCGCCCACCACACCTGCGCCGCTCCCACCCATCCCAAGCGCCCCGTTCCGCTCCCACCCCTCACTCGCGGTCCATGAAACGTCGTTATTAGTCTCCTCGCCCTACGACACATCCACACCCCTCGCCGTTCACTATCCTCCGCTTCTCGTCCATCTCTTCATGCTTACTGACCAATGCACTCTGGACAATGCCCTCACACCATCCTCCATCACCCACCACACACCTCCCCATGGCCCTATACCCGTCACTCTGCCCTTGCTAACTCTCCTCCCGACCACCTCCACCCCTTCTCTTTTTCTGCCCATTTCTACCTCGCCCTCTCTGTCGGTCATCTCTCCCTCTTTCTCGATTCCCACATCTCACCCACTGCACAACGTCTACGGTCCCTCGCCCATTGCACGCAACCCGACCCCAGCGATGGAACCATTGGGTTGTTATTCGTTATCACGCCCCACAAAATCCATGATACAGCAAAATGGTGGACAAATATCTCTGATCTAACCAAAGTCGTAAAAATGAAAAAATGGAAAAAAATGCAGTTGGGCTTATCAGTTGAAAGATCGGGAATATTACTGTAGAAATATTTGTTGTGCATTTGTTGTAATATAATGGACAAACCTGTCATTCAGTGTTATTATAATATATGAAGTCGTAGGCTTCCGCGGCCGGAGTCATGTAAATGATCTTGGCTGTCACTGTATTAAAGCATAATATAAATTTAATTTTACTTACATTTCATATTTACAGTTCAAATTAATGAGTTTTAATGAAACTTGAAACCATAACACTGATTCGCTTCAGAGATATTCATGCCCATATCTCGTTGTAAATTTATTCCTGGTTTGTAGTTTCGCTTTTGTAATCCTCCGTCAGGTACCTAGAACAAATGAAACACATTAATTGCTGTTTTAATTTTGAGGTATATTATTGTAGACACTATTGATAATCGAATCATGTCAACTTCCTTCCAAGAATGAGTCACTTGCATAAATAGTTGCATTCCTGATTACTTTAGGAAAATTACTTTTAAGGAAGAAAGAATAATTTTTTCACCTCCACACACATATACATACATAACCGTTGCTCTCAGCGTACGGGTACAAGCAAGATTTTACCGTTCGTCACGACCTCCAATGTCTCTCTCAAGTCTATATCTGCGCCCTCATCTCTGCCCTCGTCAATCACCATCTTCTCTATCAGCACCCTTGCCTCCACATCCACGCTCTCGTTTCATAATTTGGCGGCGGTGAGGCGGCGGCGAGGTGTGAGACGGGGGCGGAGCGTGTAAAGGCCATGCGAGAACGGGCAGCTGCGGGGTGAAGGCGATATGTGAAGGAAGCAGCGCACCAACCAAAATGATGACGGCGGGGTGACTGCGCGGCGGGAGCACTGGGAAAACGGGGGTAGAGCGGTTACGATGGCGGGAAGGGGGAGGAAAGATGTGGGGAGGGGGCGGAAGGGGTCAGGAGGTGCGGAGGCGCTGTGACAAGTGGTGAGTAGTGCGGTGTCGATGGCGGGAAGGGGCAGGGTAGCGCGATGACTTGGCGGGGGGATGGGGGCGGTGTGAGATCGTGGGCGGATTGCAAGTGCGTGCGGCGAAGTACCGGCGTTATGACTGGGAGTGGGAGAGGAGGGGTCGGTGAGGCCCCAGGCGGCCCCTCTAATCCGTCGATGCGTGGCGCGATATGCGCCGGCCGAACAAGCAGCTTGATTCGCGAGCGCAGAGCGTTTATTTAGGAGATGATCTAGATTAAATAAGCGCGCCTGCGCCGGCGCTCGTGTGCACAGGTCGTGCACGGGCCTCGCACGCTTCGTAAGCGGCGGGGGCGGTGTAGCCAGCGGCGGGTAGTATGGGTGACGTTTTAGGCGATGCGGACGGCGGGGTAGGTGTGGGCCGCTGGGGCGTTGTGGGTAGCGGGGATGAAGGTGCAGCACGAATTGAGAGGCAGCGAGAATGTACGGTAAGCGGGAATGGAGAGAATGCGGGAATTGATAGATAGCGGAGATTGATGGGGAGCGGGAAGTGATTGTAAAGGGATGGATTGGTAGCGGGATGACGGGGTAGCGGAGATGGACGGGTAGCAAGGATGGAGAAACATGAAAGAGCTGCTGAGGGCGTTTTGTGTAGCGGGGAAGGGGCGGCTGCGATGGGTGGGTGTTGGGAGTGACGAGACATGCGCCCACAACAAGTATGGCGCGCATTAACCGGTGGCGTGGGCAGTGGGGTCTTTGGGGCGGCGGGGATGGTTCCGATTGCGGAGCCTTTGCCTACAACACGGAAGATGTAGTGGCGGACCCGGTCGCTGGTCGAGAGAACTGATGAAATCATAGGCAGGGCACTAGGGACTAGGGTTCGACACATCACCGTTCCCATAGGGGACGTTGATACACCGGGCCAGTGGCTGACGTAGCTGTCTAGGTAGAAGGAACACTTCCACGGAAATTAAACATTGTTGTATCGAAGGAACTACGAGTGCACTAATGCTGCACGAGTGCAGGAAACAGGCAGAGAATTATAAATATGGACAGCAACGTGAATCTGAAGTTAGTTTGCAGAAACAGATTAATAATTCGTAGGATTACTTTGATTGGTGAATGACCTTTGTATACAAACACAGTTTGAATTGCATTAATGTATGGATAAATTATAACCTGTGAGAAAATGTTAGGTATGTTCATAAAATATTAATACAATTTCTGACAATTCACTTTACTTAATAGTCTGCCTATTTTTTACTTTTGTTATTCCATTAACCTCTTTAATAATTCATATTTATAAAGGTATGGCATTCTTGGACGTTGTCAAAACCTAGCAACTAAGATCGTGTTTTAACAATGATAGATTCGTTAACTCATTATGTTTCTTGATAACGCAACAGCTAACAAAAAAGGTGCTTCATCACTACCAACGTTCAAAGGCCAACGAGGGCTCGTAACAACTGCCTGCGAGGGCTCGTAGCAGTGTGGAATCCCGGAGGAGCGACGGTGCAAGTGGCGGACGTCCTATTGTCGGGCGTATTAAGAGTGGTTGTGTGGGAATGGGGGCACGGATGGACTCGTCTGAATTGTGAGGACGTCTAATAGAGGAGGCGCTACCGACCCTTGAGCAAATGTGGGCGCACGAATGTTTTGCTGGTACCTCGCGCCCTCTCGGCGGGTCTCCAGTTGCATCAGCTGCAGTCGAGCTTATTCGCATACGCACAGCATTTTATTATTACGTAACCGATAAACGGGCGCGACACTGGAATTTCATGTTCGTGTCTGTATCGCACGATGGTGCTCGATATGAAAATAAATTGCGAAAACAATGATGTTTGGTATTCACATTTAAAATTATTAATAAATAATTTAGGATATGTTATCTTAGATATTGGAAATATAGCGATGAATTGCATGAACATATCTGGAATTAAATCAGACTTAAACTGTTACCAAATATACTTAGTGTGTGATTTTTATTGTAACGTTAGTCCTCAAAACAAGATGAATTCTAGATATCTGAATGATATGATCTTCTATAGTATTTTTCGAATGTGAATAAAAATTTGTAAATTTCTTAAAATGAAAACAAATGGTTGAATATCGAATGCTTTTCGACACTAAGAAGCAATATTTTTTTTATGTAGTCATGATTGAATGTTTTGAGCTTCTCTATTTCGCTCAGTATTTTGATGTTCTTCTTACTTGGAATACGCACGTACATGTAATGTATTCCATTAAAGCCATGTAGGAAAACAAAAACAAAAAAAATGCCTTAAGCTCATATTGATGACAATTCATATTAATATGTGACCTACGTTCATGCCCATTTTCTCGACGTTTTTATCACCTCTTTACGCCGTTTCATAGAAATAACCAAATTTTAGAACTTATAAACACGCGTTCTAAAAACTTACAAACCTTTCCTTGTTGTGAGATTGGAAAGAATATGCCACAGAAGCGGAGTACTGTCGCACATTTTGGATATATCATAAAAGCAAGATTTATAAATAAAGTAAAGCGCAGAAATAAATAAAGGGAATGCGACAGCTATGTGTCCAAACAAATGACTGCGCGTAAGCCATTGGGTCACTTTGTGTGAAAAATGACTCCAATAATAATAAAAAAATCAAGCTTAAATTGTCATGGCGAATGTACCGATTTATACCTCTAATTTATTTCTTCTTGCCTGCTCATTGCAAATATATTCTCCTCCTCTGGCTAAAAGAGTCGATGAACAATACTTGACCGACTGGAAGTGATTTGAACACATTTAAATATTACAAAGAATTATTAAAATATTTATTGAAGAGAAAATGTGAATTAACATCAATTTTTGTTCTCGTAAAATTGAAATTAAATTATGTTGATTCCTTGTTTTTCTCTTCAGTACGAAAATTTATTTTAAAAAATCGGAAATGGGATTAAACCGTAATTACAGAGGTGGAGGGTGAGCAGTTCAGTTATTATCTTCTTCCCCAGAATAAAGTGAAAACATTCCATTGAAAAAATGAAGACAAACACAAGAAAGGAAAGATGCTATGAAAAGGCTGTAAGGAAAGTGTGAAAATGGGAAAGAAAAAAGAAAGTGGGCTCCACGAGTAGGTCTAAAAATAATACGAAGGAAATTATTGAAAAGGAATTGAAAAACCTGAAGCAGAAAATGAAGATAACAGATAGAAAAATAAAAATGGGAAATAAAAGAAGATAGAAATAAATAAGAAATGACAAAAAAGAAGAGGAGGCAGGCAGGAGGGGGGAGGAGGGGATGTGGAGGAGCAGGATGAGGGAGGAGGAGAAGAAAAGGAAGATAGAGGAACTAATAATGAAAATATGAAGAGGGAGACGAAAAGAGTGAAGAAGGAGAGGAAAGGGGAAAGGTCAGAAGGAAGAAGTGAGAGTGCTAGGGAGGGGCGTGGCACGGGAGGACCAACAGTCCAGAAGCCCAACGAAGCGCGACGCGTGGGAGATCGTGCGGTGTGTGTATGAGTATGAAGTAGGGAGAAGATCCTGCCTCTCCGTTCACTGCACGAAGCATTACCAGCAGAGATCGCGCCCTCCGTTCCGCGCGCTTCTCGTCTGCGCTACTTGTTCGCCTTCGACCTGTCACCGTCAGCCCCAGTGAAATCGCGCCCAAGAAGCGTTCAGACGGGAGCCCTGACATCAATGTTCATCTGAGTATCAATGAGAAATTTGGAACGAATGGAATTTCCAAGGGTAGTGTAAATTGTGCATAAGACCATGCCCGATCAGCGGAGGAAGTAGTGATATTCGACGTGAGAGGGCACCTTCATTTTATTTGTCAGCTGTTCTCCATTATTGTTGAGTTATGAACCTCGCGTAATGCATCACTCTTTGAAGTGATTTACTGAAGGCGTTTAAATGCGATAGAAAAGTTAAATGCATGTGTCTGTCAGCTAGGAGAGGAAACGTGTGTCAGTGATTACAGAAAGTGGTATAGTTTATGAATATTTTAGACTCGATTAAAGAAATAGTACTAACTAATTGTTCTAAATTAGTAAGTCAGTCAGTTTCCTAGTGTGACTAGAAAATTAATCATAGTGAAATGTGCCGTATTTCAATAGATATATTAGCTTGCATTTGCTAGTTATAAAGCAAATTCAGTACAATACTAGCAACAATGTTTAAAAGTTCTATGAATAGTGTGAATTTATATACCAAAACGTTAAGAGAAAATACTTTTCCTTGATATAAGCGAGACTATTTAATGCTTTTTGTGGCAATATTATAACGATATAATATTCCAAATTTTGTTGATGACGCGACACTGAATGTTTAAAGAATAGCGTATCTACCAATCTAATAAACGTAGGGGAAGTAATTTTATTTTTGACTAATTTTCATTTGAAAATCGCAACTATTTTTTAATAATTATATTCATGACTTTTTCTTACAATTCCTAAAGCTCATTACGTGAGGCATTAAGTTCACATATAGTGATTAAACAAAACAGTGTAAATAATTCTGCTATTTCGTTATAATCTCATCAGAAGAAATCAGAAAGATTTTGTCATAGTAATTACGATGTTCTGTGCATTTGAATTCGGAACAGTTGAAAGTTACAGTTTAAATGCTGAGAAAGAAAAGTTTATTAGGATGCACCCTAAACTAGAAGCTAACCAATTCTACTTCAAATCTTTGTGCAAATTTCTATTTGAATCTACTCCATGAGCTGCGAATTTACTCTGTGAAAGAGAGCCTTGTGGAAACAACCTGTACTTCGCATGGAGCAGTCCTCCGTCCTCGCATCGCACGTCGTAACTTCGCAGAGAAGAAGGGTTATGGGAGCCGGTAATGCGTCACAGTAACTGACCAATGCAACGAGCCTTTCCTGGGTGTGTCCATTAGTTCAAACAGGATATAGCTGCCTCGCATTTCGGCAGATTTATCTACCTGAGTTATAAATTTCAGTTAAGAAATCTTATAAATTCTCTGTATGGTGCAAACCGGTTTTGTTGTTGCAGAATGTTCAGTCGTGAACAATATGGTATTTTAAAAACTCAGCTAGCAGCACGTGCATCTAAATATTGATGTGAGATTCATTCACAAAGCACTCACTTTTTCGGCTATCATGGGAATTCTCTTAGTTTGATTTATTACTGGTATAAATGTATTGATGTGGAATCGCATTAAGAATTACAAAATAGTTGAATGACAATGGCTGATTGATGATATTATTACAGTATAGTTTTAATGCGAGTTACTCACACTATGAGGGATAAAAATTGAACGGTACATTCTCTTTCAGGTGTATTCGTTGTTAATTAATCAAAAAAAGTGTGGCGATTTAAAATATAGACTAAAAGAGCATTTCATTAACAATATTACCAAATGCAGCTATTAATAGGCAAATAAATTTTGCGCGCAAAGGATTGTGCTGACATGTTTATCTCATTTTGGAAATGAAACTGCCCCTTATTTCACTGACAGGTAATGGCAATACAATGAACAGGAATCAAAAGAACTGTCCTATTTCCATTTCTAAAGCTTCACCGACACGACCGGATTACAAACTAGGAGTATAGTTAAAACTATTTTGGTTTTTTTAAAATATTATATGTTATAAATTTGAAAATGAAACGGAAAACAATATAATACTATATCCTGTCTTTGTATGATGTTCCCCTCTTTAAATGTTTATGATTAGTTTCAATGACTTCTTCAAACATTTTTTAATTTCAATATCACAAGAATTAAAAGTTTTATCTATCTGCATGACCATCAGAACCAAATTTTGATTTCTCACCGAACATATTGTGAAATGTCAAGTCACATCGGGACGATTTTTTTTCTTTTGTCCCCTCCACAGTATCCCTGTGGAGAAGGGGAATTTATTTTCTATGAATTTTT
>BOPP01000322.1:269648-283408 GCA_017312745.1 Gryllus bimaculatus
CGAGCGCGCGGAGCTGGGCGGCTGTTATTCCGTCCGGCCCGCATGCCTTGCGCGTATTGAGTTGTCGATCGGGACGATCTCTTCGGGTTCTCGGTTAATGATCGAGATGGCGCTGGCGTTGTTAGAAAGGTTGTTGACGGAGACAAGAGAGAGACGATCACGATTGGGCAGTAAAGACGCACAAATTTGTTAACGTAACGAAGTTATTACGAATTTGTAGAGTACAGCTTATTTACATCTATTGATGAATTGTTGTTTGTTTCTATTTCTGCTCACGAATCCTGGGAATGAATGTCAATTGAACGGGATTTTGACGAATTACAAGAATATTCTTGGATTGAAGTGTATTACGATGAACGACGTGAACTTGTGTAGCCGTGATCTAACAATATTGAAAAATTACAACGTGCCGTTCGTCGACGATCAATTTGCAAGAATTCAAATTGAAGGCTGATTTTCAACGTTAGGACGACGGCGAGAAATACGAAGAATTGAGAACGATACGTGAGTAGATGCAAATAATGAGAGTGCGTAAGTGCATTTTAGTGTAAGTGTAATCATAAATTGGTTCACACGTTTTCATACGTTACGGACATAAATTGACGCTTGACGCTATCGACTGTTCGATTAGAAGATTCGATAAATTTTCGAAAGATGACACTGGGAGAAAGAACAAAAAACAAAAATATAATCTCCACACCAGTAAAAGCAATTAAAGTATTCCACAATTACATTTTTGAAACTGTGTCACAAGATTGAAGAAATAGACAGAGGCTTCGAGAATTTTCTGGTTTTAGACTCGAGTCAGAGTCCAAAGATAAAGAAACAAAGAAGGCGTACATCAAAACTACATTTACAGAAGTGGGTTTAGGAGTAATTTGCAACATACTTTCTATTAACAGTGCAACCAAAGATGAAATAGTCGATGATATTTGTGAATATTTGGGAGATCTGAGACAGCATTGAAAATCGAGATTGATGTCGAGATAGACGAAGACGAGGTAGAAGTCGAAATGGTTGTAATGAAAACTTCGAAAAATAAAAATAATGATTAGGTAACACAATTGAAGAAGTTGACGGCCGAATCTTTGCAAAGGCTTCGTGCTATTCACGATGCGGAGGAAGGCAATAACTTGGACGACAGTGAGAGTGCATGGTCTTTGGCTACTTTGCGAAATCCACCGAAGTTCTCATTGACGTTTCGAGATATTGAGGGTTCACTGAAAATATGCAATGGATCTGACAGATACCCAACGTCAAAGTATATTTCTGATTTTGAAGAGACAGCTGTGTTGATGGTCTGGGATACCTTACAGCAGTTTGTATTTACAAAACAGTCACCGAACGGGCTAGCCAAACTTTTCGTTCAAGGTGAGAGGGGAATAACATCTTGGACCTCGCTGAAGAAAGCTTTAAAAGCGGAGTTTGATGTCAAGCAGCAGCAGAATTACATAAAATGTTGAATCGGCGAAAAAAGGAGAAGAGAGGAGTCCCTACAGGAGTACTTCCTCGTGATGAAGGAAATTGTTAGCTAAGGAGACATTGATGACGAATCATTAATTCAGTATATATATTTGATGGTATCGAGGACGATTCGGAGACAAAACTTCTGCTGTATGGAGTAAGAAATTGAAGGCTTTTTTTCCAGATCAATGCCCAACGTGCACAGTTGGTGTATCGAACTTTTTTTATCTATAACCGACTCATCTCTTATAAAATAATAATAATAATAATAATAATAATAATAATAATAATCTTACAATAATGACAATATTACGATAATAAAAGATAATAAAACTAATTGGAAAAATACATTTAATTCGAAAAATACACGTACATCCCAGAAAATATCCAGTAGTATGAGACATTTTGTGGTTAGATACACGTTCACCATTAACAATTGAATCTTTCACCAATAACAATTAACATAACAATTGAAATTACTGCATTCGGCAGCCGTACGTTGCCATTGACAAGTCAGTGGAGAGCCATGTAGTGAGTGATGGGTTGCGTTATCCCTCCCGCGTACCTCGTGAAGAGCTGTAGGAGGGGGTGGGGAGAGGGAAGGTCGTCCTTCAGCACTTGCTTCTGCACGCGGCCTCCGCCAACGGCCTCAGCGACCATCACTTTGCCTAGGTGACAGCCGCCGGCCATTCACCCACCACACAGCCCCCGCCGCCCCAACGTCGTCCCCGCCGCCGGCGAATGCCGAGTTATGCGCCGTGGGCGACGGAGCGCAGCGCTGACGTGAGCAAAGGAGCAGATGATGTCCCAGCTGTGTTTTCGGGCGTTCTCGATGTACATTAAAATACACGGGTTTGAAAGAAATAACGTAACTGAATATCTCCGACACATCAGAAAATTTACCGACTGAGTTTAGCTCGGCATTGCTGTTAACTCTGCCAAGGGTCTAGTTGGGAGGTTCTAGGCTTCGAGTTCCGAATGTGGCGGAGTTTTTCGTCACTAGCTAATTAGCTAGGTCGAATTCTAGCGGTCAGCTGATCTGATCGGTACTCTTCCGTGGTTTCTCCGGTCAACACCAGGTGAATGCACCAGCAGCATTCTAACAAATTGGCCATGGACCGCATGCAATCTTTCCTTTGGTTTCTTTTTCTCATCCCTCTCACACACTTTCACTTATATGCACTACCACACATGCCAGACCTATCGGGAGCTTTGGGCCTAGAGCTTGTTCCGGCAAGCTCCAGAAGACAAATGTATACCTGTACAATACCGTAAATATATACATTTATAATAAATTGACATTCTCATGGGATCCGGTCTGTGCCGTAAATTTTATATTACAGTTGTATGATATTCTGATTTTTTGTTTAAATATATGATATGTTCCCGATTCACATTACAGACTAAAGATAGTTATTTAATTTAATTATTATTATTAATTATAATTATTTTAATGGAAAAAGGGAAGATAGTTCACGATGGACGTCGTGAGGCGAGGCGAAGCGAGGCGAACTATGAATTATTCGCTGCGGGCGACAGCGGACGGCAGGCGGCGGAGATGTGGCATTGAAATGAGGAGAGACTGTCTGGACAGAATTTATTTTCAGAAGAAAGATGTAGCCACGTTGTCTGTTACGCGGCGTTGGGGATATCTCATTCAAATTCCAGGAAGATCTTAACTCTTGCTCGTTAGATAGCGCGTGTAATCGAGAAACGTTTTGATATTCGACCGTATTCGGTGTTTATTATTTTTTTTTTTGATCTGCATGAAATATACATTTGCAAATATAGGCTACAGCTGGATAATTTTGTATTATCTGATTATTAAATATTACTTTAACTTTATTACGTTCATTATTACATGTATTACGGTTATGCAGTATTCCGCATTTTTTTCTTCTAGGGACGGATTCCAGCTTCAGGGGAAGTCTTATTTCGACAACCCGCGCCGGGTACCCTCTATGCCTTTCATGGGGACACACATTAGCCTTAACACTGACTCACTTGCGGGCTCCTCGACCTGTGGTCAGCAGACTCACAAGGCCTTCCGCGAGAGCACACATACATGAAAGTCAAGGGAGGTGCTGAATCGGCACACGCTCTAACCACCTCGGCAATCCAGGTCGGCTTATGATGTATTCTGCATATTCCTTTGAGATATGTTGCATTTCCCAATCACATTTCGCATTTAATAGCTCTTCATTTTTTTAATGGGTAAGGTGAGAGAGTTTACGACTGCCTCCCGAGGCGCCGTCTCTACGTAACACGGTGCGGACTACAGTAAGGAGAGCACAAGCATCATTGGTCCTCAACCTCAACCTTGTGCTAAAGAACTTTAACTCAATTACACACGTGCAGTTATTATAGGTTGCTTGAAGATGCAAATGATTATTAGCAATAATGGCAGGTAATATTTAAAATTTCTTTAATTGACTAAATATGACAAAATTGTATGTTTCGTCATCCGTTTGTAGCATTTGGCGTTCTCGGGTGGCGTCGCACAAAATTTTTAATTTTAGTAAAACTCGGATTCGTTGTAACTAACAGTTACAAGCTTTGCCATTGAGAAACACACAGCGCAAAGGAATATTTTAATTCTAGAGACTCCTTTTCAGAATATGCACATTCTGTACGATGAAAGTGGTTTACGACCTAACTGAGGTTAGGTCAGTGCGTTCAGTGATGATAGTCCCCCACGCCCCAAGACCTTTGCAAAATAACAAAAACCTATTTCTATCTTAATTATCTTAATTACTTATTATGGCTGTTTAATAAGGAATCGAATAATGAAATATCTTATGATAAAGGAAGAAAAGAATCATTAATACTGTATTGGAATATCTTAATTTAATCATAATATAAAAGGTTTCGTGCTCCATTAAATCCAATAAATACCCGTCTTTTTGTGAGGTGCGCAAACACAACTGTGGCAGAAACATGCAGTAACGTGAAGTAAATAGATGGGTATGGAATAGACATGGACACTTTTACACTATTTTTTATACTTGTCTATTAGTGATTTCTTTATTTCTTTGTGTTAATTATTTTTTTTAATGTTTTATGTGTTCTTTCTTTTAATTTTTGCATTTGTTTATCAACTACCAACGAGTATACGCGCATTTGCAGCAATGCATTGTTACTGATAATAATAATTAGTTGAGTGGGACGGTAGTGGTCGCGCGGGACTACTTCGCTCTTCAAAGTCCTTCGCCCGAGTGGCTGTGGAAGCGCGGCGCCGACCGAAGCGCTCACATCTCGAGGTCAGCAAGGCACCGCGCGCTGCCCAGCAGCCAAGGCGGATCCGCTCAGTAAAACTTCACAAGTTATCTGATGATAAGCACACTCGTGCGTCATGGTATGGTATGGGTTACGGTAATTACATACAAACTACTCGTAGAAATTTAAATCTCACATTGTAGGCTATTCAAAGTGTCAAGTTCGCACAATTGCAATGCCGAAAAGCCAGACTCGATGTCATCGTTGATAGTCATCTGTAGGGTCGATATATCATGTAGGAATGTCCAAAGTCTTCCTCTCGAACGTTTTGCAAACGTCTGAAGATGGGGATCATTTTCATTATTTATACTTTCAACGCGATCACCTGTTAAAAAGATTGAACGTAGAAACGCCAAATCGGTTAATGCTTTTAACTTTTATAAAAAACCAACATTATCAATACTAGGCGAGTTTATTACATTCTATTAAAATAACAGCCAACAAACTATCTAATTTAATTTATGAGATAATAGAACTTGTATGATCATAATATACTTTAATTTATGAATAAGATGCCAAGGAGAAATAACAGGTAACATGTTAATTGATATATGTATGGCAATATGGACTAAAGAAGCAAATTTTTACTGTTAGTGTGCTTGGATTTTCACAGTAGTCAACGAGATAATCCTGTATATATTCAGATAAACCTGTAAAGTAAAATAAATCGAGTATTACACAAAGAACAAGGAGGAAACATGCTTCACCGGTGAACATGAAAAATTACTTTGAAATTCATGTCATGTTGCCCAAGTTTTAACCTCAGCTGAGTCGTGAATACGTGTTTAATTTTGTTATATTGTGTTTGTCTTAAACTCTCTTTACAAACATTTACTAGCAAAAGTATACAATTATTTAAACATAATTTTTCACTTCAATAAAAAAATGTAGATTTTTGATATTATTGTACATACCAACGTAGACTTGCCGGAGGTGGAATTCGTACTAGAGACTTTAAGGTAATTCAGTCTCATGAAGGATCGCTTGTTTTGTGTCGATGGTGTCTTTCAAATTGATATAATTTATATTTTTCAATAGTATTAATAATCCCTCACTCACACTGAATGACGTATGCGATTATCTGATAAATAATACTTCCTTTATAAAGTATAATTCACTCGACCAGCACAACCCTTTAACACATGTTAGTTTAATGGCGATTGGAAAGAACAGTTTTCTTACGCCACGAGAACGGACTTCATTAACATATCCGTACACAATCCGACCTTAGAGTAACGCAAACATCTTTCACCGGGCGCGCCCGAAATGGAAGTACGAGCTCTGGGAGACAGGAAGACCTAATGGCTGAGAGTGGAGGGTTTATTTCGGGGCGGGCAGTCGCCACCTGGTCCCTGGGCGTCGCGAGGCAGGCAGTGCCTTCGCGCATGGGCGGCGCCTGATGGATTTTCGCTGCCCTTGCGTAACACGACTAGCAGAGCACGAAGCGCACTTCCCACAGGAATAAGAAGTTATATACGTGGTTTAGTACTCTTCCTTCGTAAAGAAGAAGCAGGTTTCGTGATGCGATTGTTGATTTTTTTAAATTTATTTATTTTATTTTTATTTATTAATTTCATTTTTATTAATATCAATTTTTATTTATTTACTTATTTTTATTATTTATTGGGTTTTAAGGGTCCTGCAAATACTAGCTGAGGACTGTCTGGTGGTCTAATAAGCAGATGATAGCAATAACGATGAGGGAAATGGGAGGTGGAATGAATGGAGAATGGTAGAATTAGAAGCAGAGGATTTAACTGAGAGCCCGAAAAAATCTGTTGGGAGCTCACTTTGTCCACCGGAACTCCATATGGGTAACCAAGAATCAAATACTAATCCAAGGAGTTGAAGGCGAATGCAGTAACCATTACGTCATTAGTGACCCCGCCTCCCACATCAATTTGAATATTATTATCCATTGTGTTAGTGCTATTCGGCCGTTTCTCATTATGTTAGTACATAGAATGGTGTCACCTGAAACAATTCTGCTTTTGCTTGGAATTTGTGAGATTTGTTTAGTAACATCCAAGATATTCACTGAGGTACCTGGTGCTACTTATGCATTGTATTTGTTGGTTTCACTATTGAGGAACTTCATTTCAATACATACAATTTTCCTTTCAGCACTAACTAGGTAACTAATGAATGCAATTTTATTTTACTCTCTTGTTTCATAAATTACCATTAAATTATTTTTTTTTGTGTCCAGTTCCTTATTTGGAAATATTTGTAAATGTACCACGTGGGTTGTTTTGGAGATTTCTCGGGCCCACTGTGAGCCGCCTTGTAAACCACCTCGCGCGTCCAGCCAAAATCAGAAAATAAGAGTGAAAAGTACTTCATTGGCACCCGGTTTTTAATTGTTTATAGTTGAGTACAAAATTTTTAATTGTGGTAGAAAATTAGTACATAATTAGTACAAAATTATAGGCGAGTTAATTTTGAATTTCGAGCAAGTGGGGGTTGCAGCTTGACGGAGGTGCGTCCAGCCCGGCCCGCACCTCGTGCTCCCCGGGTTGAGCGGCTGCCAACGCAGGTCAACGGCTTCTCGGATAAAGTAGAAGATTTGGCCAATTGAGTTGTCATTAGATTGGAGACCTTAAATAATAAACAACGCGGAGTAGTGTTAACTTATAGGCTTGCTAGACTTGAACCTAAGATCACTGAAGTACAAGACACATAAGCTAAAAGTAGTAATTCTAGCTTGTAAAGTAATTGAAATAAAAAAATCTTTAAGTAATAAATAATTTGTATTTAACCTAAGGATTTACTGGATTATTAATATATTTTTCAATGAACACCGCGGAAAAGTCTAGACTTTCTGTTAAATTATACATATCGGAAAATGATAACGCCCCCACATTATTTATGTTTTATATTGTTTTCTTTGCTAAACTAATTTTTTGATTAATAGTTTCAAAAATATTGTTCACTATAGTTGAAAACAGACAATAACCACATCCTTTTTTCCACAAGATACAAGTTCCTTATAGTGCTCTTTTAGATGTTTTTATCCTAAAGGCAATGGTTGTCAGGCCATGAGACATTTGAAAACCGAAGAATGTTCCACAAATGTCGGACGCATTGATGAAATTATCGTAACACATTTGACTAGTATGTACAGCAGGCTGGCTTGAAAATATATGTCTTCTCAAAGTTTCCTTTAAAATACTATTACTTTACTTTAATTAAATTTACAATCATTATTTACCTCCCTTGAATATTTAAATTTATCTCCTTATAACAGTTTATTTTAAACAGAATTTAGAAAAATAACTTATACATTTTTGAGAGTATCATTATGCGCGAATAGATAAAACCTTACAGGTAAATTTACAGGTTTTTTGTTTTGAAAACATTCTTGTCCAAAACGACATTTGTTGGAAGTTTTTGCTGTCCACCTTCTCTCCGAGTTCTCTTCGTAATCGATGCCTCGGAGTTCTTTCGAAATTGCACTCAGATGCTGACCACTATTTTCCAGCTATTGCGGCAGAACCGATCTATGCGCAACTAGTCGCTCTTGGATGGAAAAACCGGTTCACCTACTCCAGTAAGGAGTTTCAGCATCATAGCTTCCTCATATTCAATAGTGAAATGTCTCTAATTTATCTAACCCAAATTGACCATTTTTCAAACTTAAAAAACAGCGCATTATATTACGAATGATTGCTGTTTCTAACGAAAATACCTGTGGTCAAAATTATGTAGTTTCCAACTTGTTGAATAAAGTTATAGGGGAAGTTGCTCACCCAGAAAATTAATGTTACCAATATCTATTTCTCGGAGAAAGAACATTACAGGAAGAAACGTGCTTCTAATGTTATGTGCAGCATGGATTATATATATCAATGCATTCCTTCGCATATAATGGTTTGCAATTCAAGAACAAATGATAAGGTTCCTACAGTTTCATCTACAGATGGATGTGGAGGTGAAAAAGCTTACACATTAAACAAATCAAGGTAAATTTCAATGTGTATGATATCATGCCCACACTCATCCTAAGTGATTATACACAATAATTTTATTTCATAGATTTCATAAATGCCAAAAAACCAGATGCGATGATAGGGTATATTCATTATTCTGTATTTGAAGACGGCGCAATACCTACCAAAAAGACTATGGAAAACAATACAAACAAATAACAATCGTTTTCGACACACTAAATTGTCAAATTATGATGTCAGAGAGAGAGAGAGAGAGAGAGAGAGAGAGAGAGAGAGAGAGAGAGAGAGAGAAGTGAGAACAAGGCTCATGATCTGAGTCTCTATGACAAACGTAAGATGATTCTTCTTGTGTGTAGATACGGCGAATTTAAACTGCTTCAGTGCGAGAAACATTGTGATGCGAAACACGAGAAGACGAACGCCTTGTTAAAACGGTGGCTGGCGCCGCCAAGTAAAACTAGACGACAAACGATTAAGGGCTATAGATTCCATTTCAATTGAGCAGCGCTGATCTTACCGAATCGGTGAGACTCCGGGCACTGAGTCCTCGTGAATTCCCAGAGGCTGCGCTCAGAGCGTCCACCCCTGGCCGTCACCCGCGGGGGCTAATTGAAAGGGCGATCGTATCGGCGCGGGGCTAATGAGCGGCCGTGGACTCGCGCGCCGCCCCGCGCCGCCCCGCGCCGCCCCGCGCCGCCCCGCGCCGCCCCGCGCCGAGCTGCGGGAGCTGGAACTGGTGCGGGAGCCGAACGAGGGCGACGAGCGAGTGCGAGGGTAGAGCAAGAGTGTAGACAAGACCG
The DNA here is from genome assembly GCA_017312745.1 of Gryllus bimaculatus. Classification (NCBI taxonomy): domain Eukaryota; kingdom Metazoa; phylum Arthropoda; class Insecta; order Orthoptera; family Gryllidae; genus Gryllus; species Gryllus bimaculatus. The sequence goes on from BOPP01000322.1 coordinate 279,139, forward strand.
AAAGAGATAGCGAGCGTGAGAGCTAGGTTGTGAGCGAATGGAAGGCGAGGATGGTGGCGAGGATTTAGAGTCAGGGCAAAAATGGAGAGGAAGGTGAAGTCGAGGGCGAGAGTGTAGGCGAGAAGAAGTGGGGAAAACGGGGGATGTACATGCCCGGTAACGTTGACAGAGATGTCTTGAGAGACGAGACTGTCAGGGACAGCTGGCGAATGGAGGAACGGCGAAGGGGAGTGGGCGTGGCATGGAGAGAAAGGAGCGAAGCGAGAGAGAAACGTAGCGTGACCGGTGACTCACTGAGGGAGGAGACTAGGAGAGGAAGGAGAGGGATGCATAAGGCTCAGGGTAGCAGATGGGACGGCCCTGCACGGAAAAACTGAGCGGAGGAGAGGGAAGCTGCGTAGAGGGAGGGTGACATGTAGCTGTGAGTCATGTCGAGGTAAAGATCTTCGCAAGGGCAGCACGATGAAAACGACGTTTGTAGGTGGCAGAATTATGGCGGCAGCGAGGCACTGAGTGTCCATGAGATGGCCCCATGAGACTGATGACGTCCCTAGATCATATAAATAAGTAAGGAGGGGTGGCTTTTGAGGAGAAGGGATTTGGAAGGCCCTTGAGACCTCCGACCTCCCCCAGTGACACAGGGGCACCAACTACTTAGCTCATGCACGGTTGAATGGGAATTCAAATCAAAATTATTATTATTATTATTATTATTATTATTATTATTATTATTATTATTATTATTATACACAGGAGACGAGGTATAAAATTGTTATTTCTTGTCCGGTTGATACGTATGATTTTTTTGCTTTCTTCTTCGCAGAAATGAATGTTTATACTCGAAAGACCAAAAACCTTCAGCTAAACTTGAAACAATTTACCTTCTCTACCTACACAGATTGGTTAATATTGACTTGTTAAATAACAGAAAGGTGCGATTTTACTACCTATTCAAGTTAATGAACGACGATTTTGTTGACACGAAACTTTTTCAAGACTTCATAATGTGTTTTCTTCCAGAAGTTACAATATGAAGGAAATTGCACGGAGAAAATTGTCCCGCATCGTCAATATTTGAAAAAAGTTAGGAACATCCCGCTAACTTCCTTCCTTCCTCGTGCTCTGAACTGCTCAGTTCATGAGACTTCTGCAGGAGGAACAATTTTGTAGTTCACCTTCTACGTTCGCATCTTCCAGTAAGAGCACGACGAAGCTCTTTTTGAAGAAATGATATTCTTGCTACAAAATACAGCATTACAGGGTATTCAAATTCACCACGGACCTACTAAGCATAACTATCGTATATTAGCGCGATTTTCTCGGATAGTAGCCGCTGGAGGCACCTACGTGCGCAATTGAGGCTCTGAGAAGCCTTCATTACCCAGTCCGAGACGTAACGGTGTGAACGTATTCCGCAGGCGAGGCTTTCTGTGAAGCACGAATAGTCCCGCAAGTTAAGCGATATAACGTTACAAATCGAAAAAAAATAGCCAAGATACAAAGATTATTAACGCGCGCCTCTTGTTTCACAGGATGGTAGGCATGTTATCGAGTTAATAGAGAGTGTTCGGTGCTAGACACTGGCGAGAGATATTTCACATCTATTTTTGTTGAGTAATATTTTCAACGACACTACGGATTCTGAATCAAGCTCTTGTAGCCATTAAAACAAAAATGTAAAAATGCTACATACTACAAATAATATCCAAAAATTTGTTCTTTGGATATACGTTTTTCTTTCACATTTAGTATATCTGAATAAACAAAAAGCCTTTCTAACATTTCGTCAAATTCAAAGACTAAAACAAAGCACGTGTTTAAACTAAACGCGTACATTCTAATACGAGTCAACTATTTATTGTGTTACAGTAACAAAGATAATGTACCTACATAATATGATTGAGTGACCCAGTACAAATCAGACAACGTTAATAATTAGCATACATTTTGAATATTTCTGCCATTGTATAAGGACTAAGCGACACAAAAACTCCACTAACCCCACTTACGCATTGGTTCTACACCCCATCGTTCATAAATTATCCCCGTGATCACTTTAACTGGGCGCACTTAGCCCCACTGAGCGCGGGGATGGTGACGTGGGCGGTGGCCGCTAGGGGATGGGGAGCGGACGAGGAGGCGCGCGGGCAACGCGAGGCAAAAGGTACATTTGCCGGGCGCTCAGCGTGATTCTCAAATTAAGACGGATGGCTTGATGCGCGCACGGTGAAGAGCGAGCGGATTTGGGGCGGCTCGACGGCACCAGGCACGGGGCGAGGAGGAACGGGCCGAATACAAATGAGTCAGGCCGCGAGTCCGAGGCAGCCGTTGCCGCTGCCACCGCCACTACAAGCCCGCGCCACAGCGTCCGCCAAAGCCAGCCACCGCCACAGCTCCTGCAACAACCCCCACTACACACCCGCTTCTGCACTCGCCACAGCCGAAGCATTCTCCCCGAACGCTGTCGCCGTCACCACCACCACAGAAACCTCCATCATCGCCACCTCAACAAAAGCTGCCAATTCTGCTGTCGCTATAGTTGCCGCACCTCCACAGCCTCCGCCACTGTCACTGCCGCCGCCGCCGCCGAGTTGCGTGCCCAGTATCCGACCCCACGCTCCCTTTTAGCCCAGCATCCTGCGACGCCAATTCTCCGTTCCTCTTTCCACCACGTCTCCTCTGCCCCATCGTCGAGCTGTGAAACCAATTTCTCCAAAGCTTCCATCACAGTCCTCACCCCTATTGCCGCTATTTCCATCCCTGCCAGTAACTGGCACGTTCTAGTCCCTACGGCCTCCGCACCACTCCTGTTGCCATTGGTTCCACTTTGATTGTGTCGTCCTGCCTAACCATTTTCTCCTCTAGAACGCGCTCTCCCGCTGTTACTTTCTTCCTGCTTCATGTCCATCCGAGCCCATGTTCATTTCCATCAGACCGCCGAGGGAGCTTGCTGCTGCGCCGCCCATGTTTCTTTGAAAATTGATGACGCCTCCCCCCCTACTCTCTCCTCCTTCTCATCATTATCATCGTCATCATTATCGTCCCGCCATAATTGTCGTCATCATCATCGCCATTATTTGAATTATGTCATCATCGTCATTTATTCACTTAATGAATCAGCATTGAGTTAATATCAACTGTAGTGAGATATTTGAGTGTACTGCTGTTGTCCTATTGTATTTTCTATTGTAGGCAATGTTTCAAGAAATTGAAAATATTGTCGGTGTCAGAATCTTCATAAAGATTATCTTAATGTAACTAGTTATTTTCTTAGTGTGTTTTAAGCAAACTCTTCATGAACTGATGCTGCAACTAAGTTAATGACTTACGTCTCACCAGGACCTTTTAAACTGCACTCCTTCTGCATGCCTCTTCCAAATGGCCCCATATACTTAATGACATTGCTTTATAAATTTGTTATTTCTCTTTATATTCTATTCCTTTAATTTTATTAACAATATTAATTAATTATCTGGGGGATATTCAGTATTTACGTCAGCTATAACTACTTTTCACAGTGTAATTTTCAAATACACCACCTTTATTGTAATCCCAGTTCCCATTTCTCTAAAAAAAATCCACCCATTAACCTTCCTAGAATTCTTACCAAGTCCCATCTCTTTCAGGTTTATAGCTTCCCGTAATTTTCATCCTCCTTCCGTTCAGTAATCTTTACCTCGTAACTTTCATACCCTCCGCAAAATTCTAGTCCATAAAATTCAATATCATAATCTTCAATCTCATAATCTGAAGCACTTGAATATTCACCACCACACACACCTCTAACACGTAATGCCACTTCCCCTCGCAATCTAACCGCATTACTCCCACGTTGTTTTACAACACTTCGTAAGTAGAATAATGTTGAGTTTATTCTAATATTCAGTTGATATTTCCCTGACAAAAAGTACTTATTTTAATCCGAAAACTCCGGCTGCACTTCTACACATAACCCCATCTCTAGTTTTCACACTACCGCACCGCCCACACCCCTGCCCGTCACTCAGTCCAGGCACGTGCCTCTGCTCCATCCCGGGCCAATTGGGAAAGCAAACTAGTTGCGATGCTGCCACCCACCACACAGCGCCGGGGGGCTAATTAAGAGCTTAATATGCTATACGGGCCGCGGGTGATCATACGTGCTCACATGGAATGGAAAGAAAAGACGGGTGTGCACACCGTCCCGCAACGGCCGCTCGTCCATCACCCACCTGGCAATTAGCTCTTCTTTATGCGCGACTTGCGAAAATGCTCTCCGCTGTCCCCGCCT
>BOPP01000322.1:283480-297247 GCA_017312745.1 Gryllus bimaculatus
AGCCACACCGCCCCTCCCTCTCCCCTCTCAGTCTCTCTCCTTGCCGCCAACGCCGCGATGCCACTCTCGCCACCTTGCCGTCGTGCGCCTGCCGTTCCCACCACAATCCCCGCCTATTTTTTTCCTTCCCGAGTGATAGATGAAGATATAATACGCGGGAAGAAGTGCGGTCTATACCTGCGTGGTTTTTTGCGCGGCCACTTCGCAAGGAAATTGATTGCGCGTTTGAATTTGTTCGCTTGAGCCAGCACCTCCTGCTTTTTTTTACGTTGGAATACATTACTTCCGGCGCGCACCCGCCACAATGGGAGATCGCTTTCGTCTCGTGGCGACGAAGAGTCGCTTCGCGCGCTCCCCGCGGGCGCGGAGGGAATTGAGGCGGCGCGCTGTAGTGTACGCACGAGGAAGGCTGCGCCAGAGCGTTAGTAGTTCGTCGAAGTAATATGGATGACTGGGATGATTTATGTACTACTCCTCGGCACATTGCATAATGTATTCGTCTAATTCGGGAAATATTTACTGAGAGTTTGACATTTAATGGAGGAAACTGGAGAAGACCCATTTTCACGAATGGGCAATAAAAATTAATTACTTTTGTTCAAATAAGTATCAAAAAGGGTAAAATTATGTAATCACATTAAAAACCCAACCCCGTGATAAATAGTACTAGGCAATGAGAGTTATTACAAATGTGGAAACCGGTGTGATGGAAAACAGAGAAGCGAAAAATATAGTACACGAATTACATTGCATGTATAGTGAATATATTTGCTCGAATGTCGTTTACAATCACAATCTAACAAGCTGCACAGATATGGTATTTGGTGTGGGCAAAAAACCGATTAAATAACCGATTTGAGAACTTATTATTATTATTATTATTATTATTATTATTATTATTATTATATGTTGTTATGCCTGTGTAAAAACATGGAAATTAACTATGTTTATAAAACATTTGAGACAGACCCTTTCTTAAGTGATCTTCTCAAAGCAGGTTTTAGCATTAATTCATGAAAACGAATAAAATCTAATACTGCTGTCAAATTAATAGCTGAGTTATACAAAGATAGTGGTCACCACCTTCTAATTATCCTGGCAGCTTCGAACTCTGTCTTTGTCGCAAACGACTCTGCGGCCTTCACCGCGATGTGAGAGGCGGACGTGGCCGAGAAAGTGGCGAGTAATCGACGAGTTTGGGATGTGCAGCGAACTCAGAGCAAGCAAACCCTTACGGTCGATGCGCGTCGTTACACATGGGCAGCAACGTTGCGCAGCGGGAGGCAACAGCGATCACCCAGAGGGCACAGGCGGGGACGACGGTGACGGCGATGGCAACGGCAACAGTATCGCGGCAGTGTCAGTGACGTTGGCGATGTTGATGGAGTCGAAGACGGGGACGGAGTCGGAAACGGAGAATGAGTGGCAAGGGGGGCGGAGAGAGGGAAAGGAGGAGACAGCAGTGCGAGCATTGGCTGGGCGGAAGGGGTGTGGCAGTGAAGGAGGAGGTTTTAGGGTAGGGGAAAGTGAAAGAAGAGAACGGACTGGCTGATAGTGTCAACGGGGAGGGCTACGACACCCGCGGTGGAGACGGCGACGGCGACGGCAGAGTTGGTGGGGTCGGAGCATCGAAGTTTATGGCGGACGCCCTAATGGTGGCCCCTGACATTGTCCACGCAATCCCGTTGCCATGGACACCTCTGCCTCCACTTGGTCTGAACTGCAGCTTGTCACCGTGAATGTTATACAGCGGTAGAAGATTAGCTTTTAATTTGGGTCACATGGAAAACAAGGCGTAACTCAGTGTAGGTGTACAATATGCACATCTGTTTCCTGGTGAAATACCATGCCATTTTCATTTTTAACATCAACTTCACCAATACCTAATTTGTTTAAAATTGACTCTTTCGTATAATTATAAAAAGTATAATTTACTTTTTCCATATATGATTCCCCTGCTTTCTCATCGAGAATGTTGGTATTTCTGGCGCTACCTGGAAACTACCGGCATTTCACAGCCACTGTCGTGTGCCCCTCGTATAGTTTTCTATCGGGAGCTGCCAATACTGAACCTCCACACAAAATCGTTCAACCATGATTCAATGCTCACAGTCTAATCCCTAGCGTTTATCTAGTGGTCTTGTAGGCTTTTTTGTCTTTTCCGTCCCCTCCCTATCACCATCCAGCTCAGCTCTGTCCACAAACACCACAATCCATGTCCCACCAAGGCCGTTGCCTTCTCCACATTGACCGCTTACTAACCCAGCTGTTCGCCCAACGGCAGTTACTGTGCTTACCATTACTCACCCCTGAGCACAATGGTCTTCTGGCCCACACCAATCCCTTCGCCATTTCGCCCACCGTTTGCCCAATACCCTACGCTTGTCGTGCACCTCCTTCATCAGGCAACAAGCGCAGGGAGTCATGGCATACACCGTTCTTCCTTTACGACCGTAGCGCCGACACATGTTTCCAGATTAAGTAGCAACGATCGCGCGTATTTTCATGCCATCCTATCGTTTGGTTATTAATATTTTCTCTATTATAGTTAGACTTACAAATGCGGTGTCTAGTATGTAAACATCATTTTAATCACAAATTGTATAGTATTTTAGGAGAAGAGGTGAAATTTGCCTCAACTATCCGTCGAAACCAATATTTGACGAAATGTAAAACGAATTTAATTATGTCATCTCTTGCTTTCTTTCTCTCTCAGTTTGTACTTCTCTGTCTCTTTCTTTCTTGTTCTATATTCATGCATCTCTCTTTCTTTATTCATTCTCCCTCTTTTTGTATTTATATACCTATCTTTCTATATTTCTATATTCCCTCTCTTTCTCTACAACTTTCTTTCTCTTTCTCTCTCTCTATCTCTCTCTCTCTCTCTCTCTCTCTCTCTCTCTCTCTATCTATCTCACACAGACACACACACATACACACAATCACTATCCTGCCAGAATTGTAATAACCAAATCATTTGTCACCAATATCATTATGACACTGAATTATGCCTGTCATATTCATCATATTGCCCAGCTATCAGGCTTCACATATTGTCGTTATAAACATAACTTCTGAAACATCATCACTATTTCAACTGCTACCTAATTCGTACAGCTACTGTGGTAATCAGATCAGCAGCCATTCGCGTTTCAATACAGTATCCACTATTATTTACAAATGATAAATGTCATAACATTTACCTCCATATATTCGAGAGTAGACATGGAGGAATACCCATCACTAAATTTACCATAATCACCAATATCGTGCTAGCAATTGCCATCGCCACTGTCACCGCCATTGCCCTCACGCCATCGCTCAGAGCGACCATTGCCATCCGGGCGGCGCCGCCCACGCCTTCGCCCACTCCCACGCACTGCCTGCGCAGGTCGCGCAGCCGCGCCGATTAACGACGTTGGCGAGCTAATGGGCCTGACCCCGCACCCCGCCCCGCAAGACACCACCCGGGCGTACACTGGTCCCGAATGGAGCAAAGGTAGTAGTAGGAGTATATAATGTCCACACACTTCTCCATTCGTCTTTTTGCATCTCAATACAATTTACAAATTGATTTCAGAGGAGAAAGTTCATGGGGTGTTTCGATGACAGTGCTAGCATTATGTATTGCGATCGCGCCTTGGATTGCCGGTCGAGGCAAAAATATAGGTCTAGTTTTCTGTTACAACCGTTTAGTTCCTATAGCTGTGTGACGAAAAGAGCTCAAGCAAGCCAAGTATGCCGGAGACGGTGATGCGTATACGTCATGCTCGCCACTTGTCTCCTTTACTCCCAAATGTGGAAAATTAATAGTAACAGGACCGCTAGCACGTAAAAGTCCGATTAATCTCTCTCCAAAATGCCAAATACATGTATTTCAGAGGAGTTACGTGTCGAAAGGTGTTTCTGTACAGTTCTTTTGGTTGCTCTTGTTTTCAAAAATTGTATCTTTCATATTATAATGTGCACACTTAGGTGACGGGAATACGATTGGTTTGAACAGATGAGCTTCGAGAAGATACGTCTGAAAAACTTGCTCTGCTCTATTCTTCGGAGCTTTGAGAACTTGGAATTCACTGTTCAGGGAATACCATTCCCTATTATCAGTTTCACTTTTGCATTTTCTTCTATCTCCTTCCTAGGATGTTTCCAGCGGCAAAAATTAATGCAGCAACAAAAATGCGGTTGAAAAAAGCACACAAAATGTTTTCCAAAAACTAGCACGCACCTTACTCAATAATAACAAATAAAATGCTTTAGTAGAACACTACAATAAATTACAAATATTAAAAAAAACTGTCTTTACAGAATATACATATTTCAAATTCGTTTTTATGCAGGAAGAATAAAAAAGTGCTTTTCCGTAACACAACACAGCAAACATTTTGGGGCGGGGGCCTCATCCAGGAGTAGAGCTGCTTTAGAACGTCAGCTGCGTCGAAGCTTTATGTGTTTAATATCGGAGATAATTTGGGGCTCATGGGGACCGAGTTTGTACATCGAATACTCTGATCGGTGGTTTTCGTGGTTTTCCTTACCACATCCAAGCGAATGCCGGAGCGGTATTCTACAGATCGGGGCACGAACTGAAGGCGTGCCGCTTCCTCCTTTTATTCCCTCTTCTTTCCATTATCTCCTGCATTCCGGATTAGATCGCCTTCAAATACTCGTAAATGACGTACTCCGGCGGATAGCAGGAATTTGCCTTTTAAATTGATGAAAATTGGCTTGTTTTAAAAATTATGAAGTCGCAGATTTGGCAACATAGGAGTAGTGGTCTTCATGATAATAAAATATTTTAGTATCGTTCTTGGTGTGAATAAAATATTCGAGGAAGCTAATATAGTACAATTTGTGCAAAATAGTCATCTTTGTGGCGAGTTCCACATATTTTTGTTCGCAATCGCCTCTGTTAATATTATTTTATTAATAAACTAATAATTGACTGGCAGATTTTAATGGTCAGAACCATTTCAATATTGTCAGATTTACAGAAGTCACATGCTGCCCTGAAGAGTCTCATATCAAAACTCTTGAGTCACACATGATTTGGGTTTACACGCAGAACAGTTACAGTTTCACACGCAGAACTGTTAGCAACCGCTGTCGGCGGTACTGCCGGAATATTGAGCGTGGAGCAAGATTTAAATTAACTTATCAAAAATTAATCCAGAAAACTGCCAAGCGAAAATATTCACACTTCGTAGACCTAGAACGCCCCCTACCTTAATAATCAATTGCAGCCCGACTGAATGGAATACAGGCCCAATTAAATATCTTGGTGTGCAATTCGATAAAAGATTAACATGGAAACCCCATATCCTTGCATTGGTAAATAAAGCTCAGGGGAAAATGTCAAAACTATATCCAATAATAAATAGAGAATTCTCATTAAAATCGAATGCCAGCTCATGATATTTAAATCAATCATTTTACCGACCTTAACATACGCTTGCCCTGTCTGGGGAAATGCAGCACCCTCATCAATAGAGAAACTTCAGACGGTACAAAGAAAATGCCTCAGGAAAATCATGCAAGCACCCTGGTTTATACCCAATTCCCAGATTCATGGGGAGCTACGTATGAATCTAATCAAAGATCACATCTCTACTATTTCGAAATGCTTTTATACTACACTCAACATTTCTCACTTAACAAATGACTTTAACCTAGGACGTAATGCTGTGCACCCGTGCCGCATTAAATCCAAATTCCCAAAAGATAAGTTCCGCCCCCCGTAAGCACATGATAAAACCAAATCAAACATCCAACCTAACTTTAAAGCATGCAAATGTAAAATAAACAATAAACCATTCATATCCCAATCCAACACCTTAAAAACGGAGCAGTGATGCCAAGCTCAAAATGCAAAGGATGCCTATTCCCAACAATGAAAAATCTATTGTATCCAAGCCCTTGAAAGGCCACATGGCCGAACAAGAAGAAAATAAATTTAAAAAATGTTTGTATGTCAAAATTGTATATCACACATTAAAATGTATTTTGTTCAGCATTAAATATAATAAAAGTTGTTCAGTAAATTCTATTCCTGAATATGCAAAATACAGTTCAGCGAGCTGTTGGTATATTTCAATATCGTGTTCCACTTTTTTGTTTTCAATTTTTTCTTATTAAGTTTCTTGCTTAAAATAATATGAAAATATTTCCTGCTACAGTATAACGGGCGCCATCACTATCGCCATCGCCACCAGGGACGTGAATGTTAGTGCGGAATTCGAAGGTTGCGGAAGGTACGTTGATTTCAGCGTGTCAACGTAGAGTAATTTGCTTCTCAAACTACCTAGCAATCATATATCCTAATAATTCCTTCCATTATATTTCACCTCTTATAATTATCATCAACAATATTCACCAAAAATGATCACTGCAATTCTGGTAGGAAAAGTAGGAAAAAGCGTACTGATGTCACATTTCCAGAATAGGAGAGATGGACAGAAATCCGTAAACTTCATGTTTTCACCCTCACTCATCAATCAGATGCTGTTGCTTCTGATGTCTCTCTGACCGAGGAGTAAGAGTTTGAGTCTCGATAGCAGCGTACTTTCTAAACTATCTTCGCAGGTTGTTCGAATTCAACGGCTACCTGTAGGAGAATCCTAGAGGCTTGCTGCTCTGGTCAGAAATTTCCGAGGTTTCATCCACCAATACCTGGCGAGTGCCAGAGCAGAACCTTAAAAATAAGGCGCAGACTGCGCGCCATCTTTTATCTTCTTCCTCGTCACATCATTGTGCTCTACAAACACTCTCACACATTCAGACCCCGCATGACGGGAGATTAGTTGGGAGCTCAGAGCTTGCCCCGGCAGAGGCGGTGTCAAGATGGGGAGATACTTGGAGGAGGTAAAACCAGCAAGCCAGCGATTACTTAGGGGCTGAATCTCATATTCCAGTGAGAGAAGGCACACCGCCACCTTCCGAGATACAGCATGCAGCATATGTATTAACCAATAAAAACAGTAAATCACGCTCGGAAAAGAATGTTATCAAATAAGATGTTACACTGTGGGCGCTTTCTGTTTGGTTTCGGCCTCCTGTGGCCTCGCCCGCTGCCGCGCTCCAGAGGCTTCCGGTGCCTCCGCCCCGCCCGCGCCGCGTGAAAGCCCCAAACCGGTCCGCACGCGTTACGTAAGACATACACGCAGACTCTCTCTGCCGCACGCGCGTACGGGGCACAGGAAGAGCACGGTGCGCGCGTGCGCGGTTTGGGTCCGCGTGTCAGCGCAAGCCGGTTTCCGTGATGAATTGGGCGGTTCGAAGTTGTGACGGTGTCTCGGGCGCGTGTTGGGTTATGAGACGTGAAGGTGGACGAGACGGCAGACAAGATCATGTGCCTTGGTTTGCCTTCTTTTTTCCTTTGGAACTTTTTTGTTTTGATTTCTCGAAGTTCTGCGTTGGAAAAGAAAACATCGCAGCTGAATATTGTTCCTGGTACAGAAATAACATTTAAAAGCTCTATGGTTGATTCGTTTAAGTAAAATTAAACTTTTTCATGTATTGTTCTGTTACTTGTGAATATTTTGAAACTTTAATCCGTCTTCATGCAGATCCGTATATCCACCCTGAGTGAGACGTTTTCTTGCTATAAGCAGACATTAAAAACTTGAAGAGATTTCGTGGATGTCAATTTAATTTTAAGAATTCGTTTCAGTTATTGAAGTCATTTTGTGTCTTCCAAATAAAATGTAGAATTGTTTTTATATCGAATTTCAAAATTTATATTGAATTGGAAATATTTCTGTATCCTATTTGCATTTTATTATTAAAATATGTATGGGAATTTTGAAAAAATATTTTTCAAAATCGAAGTGCAACTCATAAAACTACTCAGAAAAAGCTACTCATAAACACTGCATGCGTAGATGAGAGAAGGAGATTCTAAATCTTGAGGTAAGGATAAACTAATAAAGCGGAAGGGAATAAACACTTCTGCGAGATGAAATTAAATCCCAGCATTGGTATAACACCAAGCAACATATATTTTTCTTGGACTGTAAATTAAGTTCAACAGATTAAATTTTGAGTTAATAGTTAAGTTTATCTATTCACAAACGTTTTGTTTCTCAGAGAGAAATTACTTCTGAAATTATTCTTTGGTTGCCTTTGATAAAGAAACATTTCCTTTTAACAGTACATGCGCAAACGTCGACACGACTACTTGATTTCTCATTTCTATGACTGCTCAGTGTTCGCTGAAGTTAATGTACAGGCTGCCGTTTCATTTATCTTTTAATTGTGTTAAAGATGTTAAATTGAAGAGAAATATATTCGACAATTCTTATGTATTCATATTAGAATCTTTCATCAAATAATGCGTTATTTGATTCTTTTTTTCCCTTAACGGCCCACAGAGAAAAAAGTACAAAGCATTCGTTTACATAATATATTAACGCTCTATTATTAACGTCCAGAAGTTGTATTAGATGTTATCAAATTCTCTTTTAGATCGGTATATTTATGGAGGCCTTTGGTACAAACTTTACCAACATCCAGTTTTAAAACAATCCAGATATTTAATTATTCACTGGCCCATAAAGCAATTTCATTTGCTTCATGTACAATTCCAATTTTTACTTCATCGCTCTTTTGAGTGCTGATGTAACCTAACATTACTTTACAGATATAAATAAGAAAATTAATTGATTTTTAAGTTTCCCCCGTCTCCACCATTAGTTTGAAACATTGACGAGTCGTATCTAGCGAACAACTCAAGCGGAATTTACAGCCCTGTAAAACTTGGCCAGCAAAGCAATATAAAGGAACCAAACGCTCAAAGAGGCTTTCTTTCGTTCACTGCAACAGATTGGCTTTGCCATCGCTTTTCGCCTTACTCTTCCCGTTCCTCGATTCAATCTGCTTTCCCTGTCTTCGCAATGCGTACGGTTCCACCGTCTCCTTATTTGCCTGCGAGATCACTCCGCTCCGGTCCACTGTCTGCTCGCAACGGGTCCGTGTCTCTCCGTCCCCGTCTGCTGCGCCATGCGCTGTGGACCACAAGTAAGCGAGCAGGCGCGGCGCGGGCGCCGGCTCCGTGCTGCCTTATCTCAGCCAGGGAGCTCCGCGAGGAAAAGGGTGGATCGGGGGGGGGGGCGATCGCCGCCAGATAGCGCCCGCGGGCAGTGTGGCGCCGTCTGCGCTGCGCAGCCACAGCATCTTTCGCAGCTTGCGCCCTTAGTTGTACTTCGATTTTCTAGTGTCCGATGGCATTGTTACACCTCCTGTCTCATAAGATGATTCTTTTTAAATAATTAGCGAACGTCCTTCTCAGCGGAACTCGTCTTCTTCTCGAAATCTGCTTACCGCTGTTAAAAATTAATGTATAAGTAAGGAGATGTAACATTCACCTAATGACATCGGCCACTATAGAAAAATAGAAGTATAAGGTGTGTGTCTGCGTGGTTGATTCTTTCTTTGGTTGACACTTTCTTCCAAAAGTGGAATGCTTTATTTATATCAAAGTGTTGTGGAATAATAAAAATATCGTTACTCTTTTGCTTTGAAAATTGGTGATTTTGCAAAACTGGAAAATAGTCCAATGTGGCGCTTCCAATTGGTATTTTCTTGATTTTAAAAAAAATAATTTGTGCAAAGAAAGCTTATAACACAAGCTTCTTGGTCCGTAGATCGCTATAACAAAGTACCGCGAGAGAGATTTAATTATGCCTGGCACTTGCGAGGGTACTTTAGATTCTTCACGATTAAGATGACACACTTTATTTTTGCCCGTAGAAATTCGTCGGCCCCCAACCGTAGTTGAGTTGAGTACATCTCAAATTGGGGCAGTAGTTTGTAAAATTAATGAATATCAATATAATAATTCGATGTACCTCTTGAATGGATATAAGTATAAGAAACTCGATGATTGGAAAGCAACGATATCAATGTAATCGGGAGCTCACGTGCAGTCTGTCGCTGCTAGAGGGAGAGCGCAGGCGCCGCCGGCGGCCCCCGCCAGCGACACTGAGGGCGACGAGAGCGGTTTGACTGATGGTCAGTGGAGTTAACGGAGCTAAAGCACGGATGACATTTTTTATGCTACATTATCATCAAGATGAGCGTGGTCGCACTTTTAAGAAAAACGCAAAAACATTTATCTTAATATACCTCACTATTACATGCAGTTTTTACTACTTTCCTTAACATTTCTTCCCTTCGGTAAATTCCTTGGAAAACTACGGCCTCAACATCTGACTTTTATTTAGAACATTTCTGAGTAAGTTCAAAATTTACCCCAAACCAATTTTTGAAAAAAAGTACTACAGCCCATAATCATTTTCAAGTTGACAACTCACCTTTGTTCAAGAACTTTTTACCAGAATATCTTCCAGATGAATGGTACTATCCTACCCACACTGAAGTGCAGACCTGAGAAAATTACGAGTAGACGAAGAACTGAATGTGATATGTGGAAGACAAATAAGACTTTTATTTCATTTGTCCACATACTCAATTTAAATCGCAGAAACCCTTGTAATGTAACTTAAAAATAAAAACAACAACATTACAACAGGAAGGTCCGAGATAAAGAAGATAATGATAATAATCACATAATTTTGATAATTTGTTTTCCTTAAATATTTAAACGTGCGACCTGTCTCTACAAGGCTTAATAAGAAGCACATATCTTAATCCCTTCAGCTTAGTAGATTTTGCTTCCCTTCCCACAGTTCTCATTCCATAAGAGTCATAGAACTACAGCTCTTCGCAGATTGGAACTGATAAGCGATTGATAGAAAACGCATTGCATGGAAATGTGCTGATTAAGTTGTTTGGCAATATCAGTAGCACGGCCAAGTACAACATTGTTCCTATAAAATTCTTTAATAAACTGGGCAAATTGTAAATACGGACCGGAGAGCATCTTAGAAGAAGCAATGAGGCGGAAACGCCGAATCAGTGACCAACGTGGGAAGAAGTTGTTGTTCTCCATTCTACATCGTAGAACACGCGTCGTGCTTTTAACGGTGTATGTGGGTAGGTATTTGTATGCAGCCACTGTATGTCCCGCGAAGGGCAGGCCTCGGCGCCGCTAGATCCCGGGGTCCCTGGTCGGGTACTCAATCAGGAAACCGCCATGTCTCGAATTCCCTCAACATTCGTGGCTTCAAGGGTTAACACATTCGCCTGATTGACCGAGGAAAACCATGAAAACCCCGGTCAGGATGGCCGGCACGGAGATTGACCCCGGTCCTCCTGAATGCGAAGTCAGCACGCTACGCCCACTTCGCTCGGTGTGTGTGGGTAATGACGATTAGAGTTTCGATACATAGTTATATTGATAATATCAAACACTAGTGTCGATAAAACTGTCTACGTGTTTGCAAAATCAATACTTTCGGAAAAATAATGATATCCTTCATTAATTGCATTTTCTCAGTACGGTTCTGAAATAACTAGTCAACACTAAACATCATCATTAAATATCTTGACTGTAATTTCACAATTCCGAGAATACGTGAATGGCATCTTCAACTACAAGTTCTCTTTGTCTTTTTGTCTTACCTGTCGAGAAAATCCCCTTCAAAATTATCTTACACGTTTTTCTTTGTACAAATACGAGTACGTCCATAAACAGGTGTCCGGAGCGCAAAACTTTGTAAAAAGAAACATATTTAGAATTAGACACAGAAATAAGCTTCTTCATTATTATTTTAAGGACATTGGCCCCAAACAATTGTTGATATAATTCAACATAGTTGAGATAACTGAATTTTCACTGTCTCGAGTTAATGAAATAATATTCAAAACAATTCCTTGTTAAATAAAAATGCACCCAACACTTTTAAGACCTGGGATGTTGGCAGAAACCTAGAGATGAACATTGTCGTATGTCCCAACGAGGGGTTTCATGAAACCGACGTATTGGCTCTCGTCAAAAATGCAATTAGTAAGTCCCATGGTACCTTCTCTCATATAGCTCTCCTCGATTTCTGACAAATAAACAAGCAGTTGACTGCTGTGTTCTGCATAGCTTCTCAGGGGAAGGACGATCACATGCAGCGAATGAAATATTTATTGCTTGACCTCAACCTCATGGGCTTAACTCTGAACGACATGCTAGATCCCGATGACATAACCGTTCATAAAAAAGTTCCCCGTAGAGAACAAGTCGAATGGAGAGAAGTTTGTTTCTGAATCCAGTTTAATAAGATAATAATTCTACTTGATTGATTTCTAGATTAGAAATATTACAATCGAAACTATATTTAAAAATATGAGAAGAAAAAAATAGCTTAGATCATTAGATCTTCGTTTGTTGTACCAACGCTTGCAGATTGAATATCTACTTCCAACAATGCTGTCACCTAATTTATTAAAGTATTACTTAATTTAATTTTTTAAATTTAGTTTACGTAAAAAAAAATTGAAAGATGCACGTGACCTAACACGTGGTGAAGTGCAATCTGCACACGTTTTAGAAACTGATTAAAAATTTCTTCTGCCATCATTGGGATAATTTAAAGTGTAGATATAACTTTGAGTATAAGAACACCTACCATCTGCAGATTATTTCAATTACTTACAAGTAATAGTACATTAGTGTCGTTTTGCAGCAAGCACCATATTTATCAAAATATCTTGGATGCAGAAAGGGGGCACAGAGTTAATAGCGTCATGTCACATCTGAGGTACATTTTACATCCGCTTTTTTAATACTTTTTATTGCTGTTGTTTTTCAGTTAATTGTTATTTACGTTGTCATATGGTGATACAAATGTGCAAAAAAACTGATAATGAGCAAACGCTCTTGAAACATGAAGTTATCAATTATAAAAGCACGCAAGCTTCCCTTGCAATACGACCCTTGTGAATTATACAAGGAAGCGTTTCCCGTAATTAGTCTGTAATTAGGTTGGTAAATGATTCTCAAGTTTAAGTCATGAACTTTCTGTTTTAAGAATACACGTCTCCACTGGGAGTCTACACTAAGCACGGTTTAGAGATGATTTGGTGAAATAAGAATTATTATTGTTATTATTAATACTATTATTATTATTATTATTATTATTATTATTATTGTGTTCAAGAATGTAATTTCATTCAAAATTCAAACGAGATTTAGAAGCTCAATACAACGGATGACGAGTTTTTGAATTGAGGTTTATGTAATTGTACAGTAATTGTACGGTTTATGTAATCGTATTCATATGACGCTAACGTGTCACGGATGAGTTGACTGCTTTCATAATTCACACTGCAGAAGCTAGTCCCGGGAATCCCAGTGCAGTACAGGTAGCTGCAAGCTCAGTTGTACTTGTTTCGCCCACTCACGTTACTCAGAGATTGCTGATAGTTAAAACACTTGTCTGATCGTCCAACGCTATCTCGCAGACATGTTGATTAAGTCAGTCATTGTCGCCTTTTTCTATTTAGTTACTTCAATCACTCGTATATTTAATGTTATTCATATTAATATTTCGCGTACTAACTTTTCTTCGTTAGTTAAATAGGAGTTAAAATCACTTGTATGATTATTACATTTGACTTTAACCTTGCATTTGCGTCTCTTTTTTTTGAAACTTATTTAAATACCTTTAACGCAAAAAATACCTTTACTTTCAATACCTTTAAATACCTTTACGCTCAAAATGGACTTCTGTATTAAAACGCTCCGATAACCTCCTATTAATGATATTGTGTAGTTTGAATAAAAAATAAATATTAATACTAGAATGCAAGAATTTTTTTTAACTTCTGCTTTATTCACAATTAGTTATACATAACTTTCGGTGAATGTTAGGACATATG
>BOPP01000322.1:309457-323464 GCA_017312745.1 Gryllus bimaculatus
CGGCGGGCGCGGTGGTGAGAGGGTTAATATTTCTATGGCGTAGGTAAGATAGCACAACGTTCTAGGTGACAAATAAGACTGGTACAATCATGCAAGGCTGAAACCACACGAAGACAAGAACATATGTGGCAGACCTACTGCAACGAAGCAGATACCATAAAGTGTGGGTGAGAATCAGCAATTACAATCGATCAAGAATACAGAGATGGCAGCGAATTGGCATATTGATATTAACTACTCCAAGTAACCTTGTCAACAATTAAGTGAAAGGTACAAAAAAACACAATATTTATGAAGTGCATCGCGGTTTTTCTTTCTTTAAAGATTTACTTTATTACGAATACACTCTCTCAAGTTGCTCCGAGAAATATTCTCATTAACAATTTTTTAATCTACAGAGGGCCATGGGCAAACGTATCGGACGACGTAAGGATGTTAGGTTGACCTGGACAAAGGAAGTTTCATTTCTAAACACTCCCGTCAAAACACGTCAAAAGATTAAACCGAAGATCCGAGATTTGTTTCCGAGATTCGTTAAAAAAACGCTAATCGAAATAAATTTAGGGAAGCCTCCTGGTGTTGATGTATTTTGCAAATTTCCCGATCTTTATTCTCACTTCTACCATTTGCCACCCACCCCAAATTCCTCCAGGTATTAAAAAAATGGTAGGCCAGGTAGCTAAAATTACTGTATTGTACCACCAGAGGTCGTTTCAATGACTCCAAATTCTTCGGTTCAGATTGGATTCATTGACTTTTTACGCTTATGGAGATGTCCTATCCGAAAAATTTATTTTGGTAACACATCCTTTTAAAAACACTTAATAATACGCACAAAACGTTTCTGTCTTGTTCCAGTTTCTCAAATGTTATGAAATCTCCTCACATTTCCTTTTAAGTACGAAAACTTTTTTTTTCAAGCCATATTCTAAACGAGTATAATAGGCTAAATTCTCCGATGTCTGTATCGCTTGATGAGAGTCTTGCGAAGGGTGATATGTGATGAATACCACGTGTTTTTTGCAAACCATTCACTGCCCACGAGTAACGAATGCTACAGTCTAGTCTACAGTGACGATTCGTTTTCTGCGTTAACTTTTATTTTGGACACTTTTACTTTTTCATCTTATTTAATATTCGTAGCGGATGACGTGGTTAGCAGACTAGGATTACTATAAAGATTTTTATAGAATATACAAATTTGTACGTGGTAGTTATGTCATAATTATTATGTTTTTGGTTTTCATTAATTGAATTAATTGAATCATTAATTTGGAACAAGGTATATTTTCTATATATTATTAACAAGCGAAATAATTATTACATTATAAAATCAGTGTGACTGTTTGGTTAGTTAAATGAATAATAGAATGAACACAATATTATTGGATGACGTGGAAGACGGATGGATGCAGAAGACAACATGACCAGAAGGAATAATGAGAATAAAAAGTGCCCTACGTCAATAACCCCAGTGCAAAGAATGAGGATTGTGGCCAAGAGTGAGCACAATTTTGACAACGGGTCAGGGGCGAGAGCGTACGCGGTGACTGAGCTGTGGACGAGGATATGTTGCGGGGCAGTGAGGAGCGTTGTCGGGGGAGGGGTGTAGGAAGGGGGTCGAGGACTGCAGCCGACGCCTGTTCCAGAAAGGAATGAAACTCGTTAAACTTTTCTCAAGGCACCTCCCGCGCAGACGTTCCGCGCCCGTATGTTCACGTCCCTGCTGCCTGACGGACCTACTCTTCTACCGCCCTGCCCTTGCGTCCTCCTCTTGTTCGGCGTGGGAGGTGCCAGAGCTGCACTCACGTGACTGGGTTGAACTCGTGATCGCCTTCTTGGCTAAGAGACTATGATGTTTCACGATTCTCTCCATTCGATGGTTAAGCAAGAGGCGGTACTGCACGTCGCATTCAATTGAAAGAAAATTTAATGCGTCTGTATGAGAACAAAGGTGATCAACAAGACCAGGTTACCGTTACTGTTACATTAGCACTTTCTCAACGTCTCCGTTTGCATTAAGAGATTCATTTCGTTTGTATAGATATATCTCGACCTCGTTCGCTGAGAAAATTTTGGGAAACAAAAACGACTATTTACAATACTTCTGCGAGAAGGTGCTGCTCCAATACACATTCAGAAATTGCAAATTATTCAAAATAAATTTCTACTTGGTAAGTGAATGCACCGTGGTTTACAAGAAATGAACAATTACACAAAGAATTCTCAATTCAAGACATAAAATAATGGATACTAAAAAGCTCAAATAAATCTAATCAACGTTGTACTCTAGTCCAGCTTATGAACGGTTTAAAGTAGGAAAAATATCTTCAATAAATTCAAGAATAAAATTTAAATGTTCAAACGATTTACTACAATTTCCCTGATTTGACTACTATAAATAATACATACTATACCATTGTTTTGTTTTTTAAAAACGTTGCATTTAATCATTTAAAACAAGATGATAGAGGTCCCTGTAAGGGTATCCCTCAGCATTTATGTACAGAAGTTAAATTGCCTTCTTAGGTTCATTCAGTTTTAAAATGATTATTACTTTAATAGGTTATATTTATATATTCGATATTTTTAAAGATTGTGGAAGGATAAAATAAATTTTAAATGAACAATGCCTCTACAAAAAAAGAAGGCTGATGGTTGCGAAAATAACCTTATAACTGAACTGAAAATTATTTTTCATTATAAATATATTAAATTAGCAAAGTAAATAACATGACCACTAATAAATGAATGGTTTTTACATTTTTTTAAATTTCAGAAGCACCTTTTATAACACGGAATGGTTATTAGTTTCCAGTCTGCTTGACGAGGGTCAAAAAATCCTTTGGGTAATTTCCTCTTCAAACGTTTCCGATGAGGGTTCTGATTATCTTGTTTGAAATGGATAGCTAAAGGTAGTTGAGAAATTTTGTTATAGAATTTTGCGAATAGATGGGAGAAATGTACAGTGATGGCTGTGATAACGAGTTCTTGGAGTTGAGAGGGATAAACCAGGGTGCTTTTGTGATTATTCTTAGGAATTTATTTTGGAAAATTTGGATTTTGTGAATATTGGTTTTGGATGCTGCGGCCCACACTGATTTATACAGTTAAAAAAAAGAAGTAAAAACTGTATGTAACAGTTAAATGTTAGAAAAAGATTATCTGCGCACGTTTTCTTGAGTATGTTTTGAATGTCTGACGGTACACGAACTGCAAGTATGATTTTTCTGCATTGCTAACAAAATAGCAACTCGCCCTCATCTCCACTCAACCGTGCGCATACTGAAGCTACATTTACGTCCAGAAGCAAAACAAGGGGCCATCTCAGCATTTACTCAATGGATCAGGGAAACTGGACAAAACCTGATCGAGATGGGGGTCATAGACCCTGAAGTACATATTAAGTCTTTAAAGTCTAAGTCAAAAGTCTAATACAAACACATTAAGTCTTTAAAAAAATTATACAATACAAATGTAAACTAATTAATTATATATCTCTGTTTTGTTAAAATTAACATTA
The DNA here is from genome assembly GCA_017312745.1 of Gryllus bimaculatus. NCBI lineage: Eukaryota > Metazoa > Arthropoda > Insecta > Orthoptera > Gryllidae > Gryllus > Gryllus bimaculatus. The sequence continues at coordinate 312,981 of BOPP01000322.1, forward strand.
GTTTTCTTTTTGATAATCAGTATAGTCTCTAATTGTATAGAAACAGTTATGCAGCAGAAAAGAATTTACTTTTAACTTTAATTTGTGAACCGACGTTAATTGTTTAATGTCATCTGGTAGTGCGTTGTAAAGTAACGTACATGTATTGTATGTGGATTTCTGATAGTGAGCTGTTGATACTGACACTTAATGAACGTGATTTTTACGATGTGTGTTGTAATTATAAATATCAGTATTGCATGAAAATATGTTTCTACCGTTAAGTAAGTCACTTTTGACAAATATTACTGATTCGTAAATATATAGGCAAGGCAGTGGTAAGATTCGAAGCTCAATGAAGAGGGCAGAGGGAAGAGAGCTCAATGCAGAGGCTTGTAAGGGTAACGCGGATGGCATTTTTTCGCTATTCGAATATTTATTCGAACAACTATTCGTTATTCGAATTTTATTTTGCAATCTAAAGGTCTGAGTACTACATTATGAGTTTCCCCAGAATTTTGTCTTGCTGTGTCATCTGCAAAGATGGCAGTGGATGTAAATGGTGTGGTAGGTACGTCAGCTATGTAGATATTGAATAGGGTTGTGGAGCGGCTCGACCCTAATGAACTCCTGATTTTATGGGATATGATGTTGAGAGTGCGCCAGGAAGTCGCACTGAAAATAACGTTCTCTAAGGAAACCCTATATTATGCGTAAAAGATACTGGGAGTGCCAATGTGATTTTGAATATCAGTTCTGGGTGCCATACTGCATCAAAAGCTTTTGCGATGTCAAGGTATATTGCTACTCTATGCTTATGGTCGTGAAAACCTTCGATAATGTCATATGTCAACCGTCACATTTGGTGGTAAGTACGAAGATGAAGTTTGAAGCCAAACTGATGAGAAGGTATTATATTTGCTGAGATAAAGTGAGTATTAAGTCTGGTGAGGATGCATCTTTCGATTAATAATCCCAGAGGATAAGAGAGGATGGGACGGTAGCTTGCTGGATCGGTATTTGATTTTCCTGTCTTGGGGATGGGAATGATATGTGCATATTTCCATTTATGGGTAGTATGACATTCCCAGGGTTGCATTAAATTGCGTAATGTGTACAATGACTTTTAGAGGAAGACGTTTGAGTAAGAACGCGGTGCGAGTGGGGAATAGCGTCTTGTTGAGGGGCGGTTAGATCTAATGTATCTAATATGATGTTAGTTAGTACATTGACTGATTGGTCTATTTCTTGTGTAGTTGTCAGTGATGGTAGTGGTGGTACTAGTTGCGCGACTAGAAGTTGATAATATACCACTTTACATTTTGTAGATTATAAGGGTGGATGTGACAACTTTCGCGGGGCGATGTTTCGAGAGAAAACATAATTGTGCGATGATCTGGTGGAAGAGCTATGCGTGTTTCATTATGAATATTATAACTTATGTCAAGAACGTCGATCTGAACTGTGGGGCAATAAGGATAAGGTTTGGTTTCTGGTGCATGAACTGTTAGGTTTTGTCTTTGTGTATCGTTTAGAAGAGATATTTCAGTCGAAGAATTCAGTCTTCTGCCCCAAACTATATGTTTCGCATTCCTGTCCCTCACAATGAGGGTTGGTTCGTTGGGAGTAAGTAGCGTGTCAACATCGCCTGGCATATATGGGATATTTGGTGGTTTGTAAATCGATATTATTTTGAGTGCAGGGTATGTGTTCTGCTGTAGGACTACTCTTATATTTCCAAAATTATTGGTTTGATTTATTGATTCACGTTGTGTAATATATTGCTTTTAACAAATATAGTGACTGCGTTTTTTCCGTGGGCGGTTATAGTGATGTAATTCGTATCCTAGAATAAAAAAGTCATCGAGGGACTTGTGTGTGTTGTTTGAATGCAAACTACCTGGATTTTATTGCTATGTAGAAAGTGTGCTAGTGAATGAATTTAAGGTCGTAATTCATTTGTATTCCACGATATTATGCAGTAGAAGAGGGGGAGACATTATTTTGTGGATAGAACGATAGGATTGGGTAGATATGGATAAGTTGGGTGATAAGAAGGTTTTGAAAATCTGAATATAATGGACGTATATTTGGTTTGTATGGTTGGTCGGTTGGAGTGCATTGGGTGCGGTTTTGGGGTCGGGGTGGAGGGTGAATGGGGGGGGGGGAGTGTGTGTGTGTGTGTGTGTGGCGAAGGATGTTGCAGTGGGAGTACAGGAATTCATGAAATGAGTTCTTGGGTATTGTGAGGTTTGATGTTGAGTATGGAAGTGGGTAGTAAGGGCTTTTCTGCTTAGGATGTCTAGATATGATTCGCATTCGCGACTGGGTGCACGATAAGTGTTTACGTAATTTACACACTTTATCACATCGTTTGTGGGTTGTAGGGCTGAACACTGGCCGCTACATGCGGGATAACCTCACTTCTTTTTAGTGTGCCCATAAGCTTGTCATTGACGGCTTTGTACTGGTCCTGGTCTATGACATCTTTCTTCAACGGAGATTATTGCGTTAAAGAGATTTCTCAGTTTTGAGATTTCCATTCCGGCTTTGGTTTTTGAAAGAGTAACTGTACACAAGAGCCACTATTTCCGATTTGAGTCTGTCAGTCTTTTAACTGTTATTACAAGATAGCTTTTGGTGACGAGTTTTTGAAAGATTTCAACTTCTGTGTTTGAGACTGGTACATTTCTTAATACTTACTGAAATAGTGGATTTTGTTGGTGGTGTCTTGATACGTATGGTAATATAGTTATTTTTTAATAGGGTTTTTCATAGTGGGATGTAATCATCGATTGTGTTGACCTTAACTTCTATATACAATCCTCTGAATCTTGTGTTGAAATTTGAATGTTTGAGAAGATCTGTTATTTTTTCTAGTAGTTCTGTATGCACTGGTGAATCGCGGATATGTATTGAATGTATTTTTAATTATTCTGAATGAGATGGATCACTGGAAACTGTTTCGGAAGCATCGGGGTTTTGATGCAAGGTGTGACAATCTGTTGCCTTTTGGAATGTTATAAGTTGGCAATGTGTTGAGAGAATGGAAATGGTTGTTTTGAGGTAGGTTTTGAGACAGGGGGCATATCTTGGTGCTGTATTCTTAGCCTCTTTAGCGAAGGCTCATGCATGCTACTTACCTGCATTGCTGGTTGTGAACCTCCCATTTGCGGTGACGCCTGCTGGGCGATATCTTGGTAGACTGGCTGGCTAGATGTATATAGCTGTTGTTGGTGGGTTCCCGGAAAATGTAGAGGATGCGGCATAAACGCATAATAGTTGTTAAGCAACTCCGATACTGATGACAACGCTGTTGAATTAACGTTATGCTTGTACAAGTCATTCACTTCTACTGTACATATTTTGGACTATTGAAGCCCTCGAAGGCACGTCGCCGCAAGTTGACTATTCCTTACGGAGACTGTTTTTCAATAGCACAGATAAATAAAACTTTCGCAGCAATGCCCTGCTTGAATCACAACACTAGTCCGCTGAGCGGTCAGGCTCGCCCCTCAAGGGGCTTATCCAATAACTGAACAACGATAATCTACGGTCAGCAGCTAGGCTAGGAATGAAGAATAGAATGGAATCGTTTTCCTGTATATTAGCCCTTTAAATACTTGACGTCATTTCTGAAAGATGCAGACAAATATCAATTAGGTTTTTTGAGTTCAATTCATTCCGCATATACTTAGAATATTTTGCCATAATGAGTTCAAATCTTAGTCGTATTTGTGTGAACCCACTGTGAATGCACATCTGAATAATTCTGCCATAAAAAGTAAAAAGTTATGACCTATTTCAAAATCTAATATGTATTTTTAATTAATATCTCGGAATATGAAATTATTTTTAGCTCTATGAAACTTTCTCTTCCTATCTAAAAATCACGCAACAAAACATACTGACTGAGTTCTTCTGTACACTTTTCAAAGTTTCCAGTTGACAATAAAGTCGTATTGTGTCAAAAAGAATTGTGATGCGTCTTTTTCAGGCGCAATTGCTAAAGTACTTTGAATTTTATATTGTTTGAAGATACTCTCAAGTTACGCAAAGCAACCATGCTCCACTTATAATAGGATCTTCTTTACTTTCCATATTATTGAGGAAACAATGCACTTTAAAGGGATAGAACTAAAAGAGAAACTTTTACATAGGAAGTTTACACGGTGATGTGACAGCTTTTGTGAAAAGATTTTCGCTGCAAACTCGTGAGTGTAATCCATTGTCTAACACGGAAGGGCGCGCCTTGAGGCGGAAAGGCTGCCGGTCATTATGCAAAAGTGCTGTTCTTAGCGTAATTGTGTTATGTCCCACGTTAGATGAACTCGCTGAAAGCTTCAAGAGACTGAAGAATATGAGAATTACTCTCTTTGTCCCTCCTACTAGGCATTTCCAAAAGTACCAAGAACACATAAAAGCAAAGTGTAGTTTTATACACTTCAAAATTTTTGTTAAAGATATAATTTTGGAAAACATGAGAAAACCAAGCGTAGCTGCTCATATTTTTTTGACTCTTGCCAGATATTTTTAAGTTATGAAGATACAAACAACAAAGCTTAAGCCCATTACAAATTTAAATGAAACATGTTGATAAATATACCACCATCAGAAACAACATTAAGGAACTGAATTCGTTGTACGTAATGAGATAACTAACAAAGAGATAAGATTCGCAAATGAAAGATGGAATAATTACTGGTGTATCTCCCAAGGTAACTTATATTTGTTGATTGTGCCGAATATTGAATAAGTTTATCATTTTTGATTCCAACTTTTATTTTATCTCTTATTATTCTTTAACATTTACTACTTATGTCAAAATGTATAGTTTCAATATTCTGAAGAATCTAAATTTTGCGGAAATCAAGTTAGTACACGAAGTATATGTAAATAACCACGAGAGTGCTGACAGGCTAACTCATGTTCATATTATCACATTTCATTTAATTGAAGGTGGAGTCAATGTTCAAAATAAACACTCATATTTCTATAGTTATCTTTACACACTGGTCGCCAGTATGTAACCCAAATCTCCCTCACGTTCACCGCTATAGTCGTCGTCGACGATGTGGCTGTTATCACTGCGATCTCCAATTCTGCTTGCGCCACCATCCCGCCAAAGGCCCGCCATAGTCCCTCCACAGCCGCGACTCCCGCCACCGCCACCACCCTCGACCTCGCAGTACCGCCCCGCCTACTGCAGCTACCACCACCACCGCCACCATCTTCGCAACCGACCGCCACCATCGTCAGCCAGCTCAGCCGCAGTCTCTGCCAGCAGCTGCGGGCAAAGCGAGCGGTCGCTGCCACCGGGTCGAGCGGTCCGGCCGCGCGGTCGCCCCGCCGCCTACGCCCCAAACGCCCCACAGCTCCTCGCCGTCCGCGCCAAGTCGCTGTTGCCGTTCCCAAATAAGCTCGGTCTCACCCTACTATTCTACATTTCTTCTCATTGCAGCAACCAAATCGAAGCTGTTGCCCGTGGTTCCTGCTATACATGATTATCACCTCACGAGTAGGTTTTCCATTCTGCACAATGGTAGGCCTACGCCTGATCTCGTAGAGTTCTTACGAGGCGAATGACTTCAGAAATCCGGACTCCACTGCCACCTCTTTGTTGCAGCGATCGTTTCTTCAGGAATCACTATGTGATTGTGTCATAACTCAGCCTCCGCTCTTTTTAACCTCTGCCTCCGCAATCTACTTCTTTACATTTATTTAATAAAGTAACACGCAATCCTACAAACAGTCCTACGATTTATCCACATTAACGCGTTTGCGCATTGATCTCATATCGCACTGTAAGCGTAATGGATAATAGTGATAAAACAAATAATGATATCTGATAATGAGAGACGAGTAATGCACTATATCGGCAAATATTGTAATAATGTCAATGAAAATGGCACTTGCAATGATACCGTAATAATGAATGTAAAAATGTTGGAGAAGGAAAGAGTCTTACAGTGACAACATATTACACGAGAGGCAATAATTAGAGCGCTAGAGAAAGAAGAAAGTACACGAAATCTCATTGTATTAGAACGTGACCTGCCAAACATTAGTGCACAATGAGTTACCTAGAATTCAGGAGCGTGTTACATGTGTAACTTAGTTTTATGAAATTTTCCATCACATTTTCAAAAAAAATCTCTTTGATCCCCTATATGGGCTAGAAGCTTATAATATTTTTTATGAGTCACCTGTAATGATGACTGGCGACCAATGAAGATATTTAAATGAACGCCATGGCAAAGTAAATAATTTATCAAAGGGTAATGAAAATTCAATTGCGATATGGCATGCTAATGTGAATCAAAAATCTGTTTGACGGTGGAACGTGACCTCCCAAAGTCTAGCGAATAATGAGATATTTAAAATCCAGGAGCAAATGTCCAATAAGTAACTTAGTTTCATGATCTTCAAGTTTGTTACATTTATTTCTGTTGGAACAATGACAATGATTGACAATCAAGTTGATATTTAAATGATGTCAAAAGAAATAGTTGATCAAACGGCAAAGGAAACAGAATTGTAGCATGAAATGCTGACGCGTTCTACAATTTTTCCACCTCTCGCCCGCCGGAAAATCAACTTTTCCGGCATTTTCTTATGAAATCTCTTTGTCTATAGCGGAAGGTGACCTGTCGACGACTAGTGAATGATGAATTATCTCAAAATCAGGCTCAAATGTCACATGAGTAGCATACTTGCACGAAATTTCCCATCATATATCCATTGGCGAGAATCGATCATACATGGTCTAGAAGTAGGGTTGCCACGTTGCCAATTCCAGGAAACCGGTGATCGCTGCGACCGGGGGCACGGTAATTACAGAAATCCAAACAAAATTTACGCAGACTTTGATTCATTTCTTTAAAATATATCTACATTTCTATTGATCTATAAGCCATTATCATTTAATACAAAAGTGTTACACTTTGCTAACGTTCTACTTTTTCCAGCTATACTTATCGTTGTTGAGAGTTTTTTTAGCAGAGATATTTGCTCGGCTTTTTAAGAAAATCGATAAATTGGTCACAAGTCACGTCGTAGTTCAACTTTCTAAATAACTCAGATTTTACAACGCTTAGATTTAATTTATTTCGATTATCGATTCAAACATTAAACAGTATCGAAAAAATCCTCTCAACAGGAGCGTTGCTTACAGGGATACATACAATTTTCCCAACACGTTTGGGCAACTCTGTAAATATTTTGTCACTTGATGCAAACCCATTTTTTATCTGTCGGCTCGTCAAGATCTTTGATTTCAGGCTATTTTGGTGAGCAGCTGGATTTCATCGATATGAAGACCGAAAATCTTTGCAGAATCAATAAAATCATTGTACGATGGTTCCTTTTTAAAATTGATGATAGAGAAGTACTGAAACGGACTTTTTTCAAAATCGTACCATTTTTCAAGGTATGCGATTGCTGTCGCATAAACTTGTAAAGCTTCTTTTTCGAAAATTACCATTTTCTCTGTATCCACGTTTTTTAAGGCAAACGCAACTTTGCTGCCAAAAATCGTATCCCTTTGTCTGCATTCCAATTTTTCTTTTAAGCTGACCATTATATCATGAACTTCACAACTAGTGACAGAATTTCTTCAGGACTAAAATGCTTTGTGTAAAAACAAACATAAAATGATGTATGAAATACAAATAACATTCCGGTAAAGACAAAGTGGAACTCAAATCGTCTTGAAGTTCATTCTCTTGATCACAAACAAAACTCCAAACTACTTTATTCATTTCTCCTCACCTTGTTCTATAAAATACAAATTAACTGTGGGCTAACATTCTAAAAGGCGTTCAAGTGCGTGAAATAGAGAGAGCCATCTTGTCACTACGTGTCTTAAAACATTATTGTATTCCATTTCCAGGAACTCGAAGCATTCCTTTAATTTTCTTATATTTCTCGTACTGTTTGCAAAGTCAACATAAACTTTTAATATGAAATTCTCAACATCATACGACAGTGATTTACATTCATTTCTCGCAGCGTTGTGAATTACGTGGCAGTTGCAATTGCTTTTAATGATGTTAGTGTTTAAATCAGTAAGTTTCGTGAAAACAAAGTTGTGTTTCCCAAACTTCACTGGTGCATTGTCCGCAGAAAATGAACTCACGTCTTCTAATTTTAATCCGCAATTCTTCAAGGTTGATGTTAAACGAGTTGTGATAGCTTCTGAAGTTTCGAAACTATCTTCATAAAATTCAATTATGCGATCTTTGATTCACACATTTATATCGAAATATCTTACAACGACTGGAAAAAGGTTTACATTTCCTTTGTTGGAAGCATCAATAGCGATTGAGAAACTAAGGGCAGATTCCTTTCCAGCATTCATTTCAGCCAATACTATTTCAATAGACGTCGGTGCTAGAACATTTTCAACTAGAGACACAGCTTTCGTCTTCCCACAATTCTTTCCAAGATTGAAATCCGAGTACAATTGTGAATTGATCTTCATACCACAGTCCATACTTAAGTAACTGTGATGATGAGATACACCATGAAATACTTGTGCCAATTCTATTACAGCGACATTTAATTCTTCGGTGGTTCCTTTTTTCGTCAGAAAAGTAGTTAAAACTTGAATACTTTTCATATTCTTAACTGTTGCTTTATGTTTCAATGTTTTTTCGTGATCATCAATAGCATTGACGCCATCATGTCTAATAGTGAACGAAGCACTGCGTACAGAGCATGTAGCTACTGTTTAGTTGACCTTTATTAACCAAATGTAGTCTGTCAACCATTTATCTTGAAACTAACAGTCATAATAATCTTTTTTTTTAACAGCTGAAGATTCTTTTAGGTTTGACTTTCGCTTTTTATTAGGATCCATTCAAAATCTAAAGATAAAAGCAATGATTTTACATTAAAATGAGGTTTTGAATATTTTATGACAAATATATATATATATATATATATATATATATATATATATATATATATATATTTCTAAGTTAATAATATTTATCTTGATGTAACAGCAAAAAATACTTAATTGACAAATAAAGTGTGTATGCAAGTGAGAGTGTTCATTTATAAATTAATTTACTTCTATTTACGTAATTCAAATATAAATGAGAAAGAATAATTGCTAAACATTTTATATTGATTTATCTATTATGTAGTGTTTTAATACACCTTTCTATTAATTCGTTTTCATATACGAATTACACAACTCTTCAGAATTTCTTAAAATGTTGTTTCATTCAATAAATAGACTTAGCTTCAGGTTCTAAACAAAGAAATATGATTATTCATTTTCAGGTTATAGAGATACGTAAAACAAATTTGTATGTAAAAATTACCAGTATAATTATTCGTTTTTAAGATTTATTTCAAATCGTTGAATGTAAATATTCAGCCTTTGATACGAAATGTTACATATTTCTGTTTTCAATCATTCAAAACCGTTTTCTTAGGTTTCGCACGAGTAATACATAACGTGCAGTTCCCAAGAATCACAAACGTACCTTTATTTTAATAATGTTTCCAAGAAATAATTTTCTAATAAAAAACGAACGAAAATTCGATTTTGTTCAAAATGAAGATATCTAAAAGTATTCCCAGGGGATTATTCTTGAAACTATTGTGCGATGCGATTCTGGCATAATCGCCAGATGCTGTCTATGTCTTTTTATTTATTTTTTTTTATTTATTACCTCCTGTTCGGCATTGCTGTCTTTCAGGGGAACATTTTACAAAATAATGCTTTCACATTCGTTCTCACGCTAATTGTACTGAATATTACAGGCTGTGTTCAGTGCATAATTTTGAAAAAACTAATTTGATGTGAATTTATTTTTATATTTCATTGAATACAATATTTATACGTTATTATTTTTTATATCTGTTGGGAATTTAATGATATTGAGTATTTATGGAGGTCTGAGTTTATCCTTAGGAAATCGTGAGCATATTCTATATGGTTTTTGGTAGTTTTTACCGAGGTTGAAGTTGAGCGTGGCTGGAGATCCTGAAAGAGTGTCAAAGAAGTTGTTCGAGGATTTTAGAATGTGTTCTTGTATCGACTAAATTATGCACAATTAGCTATGAATTCTGAAAGTCTCAGGCGTTGGTACGTTGTTGAGTATTTATTTCTAAATCCGAATTGAGTAGTAGGTATAGCCTTTATTTCTGTAACATATTAATTTATGCGTGTATATATTAGCTTCTCGAATAATTTGCCAAGTGTTGTAAATTAACTTATCGGTCTATAATTGAATGGATTTTGGGGGTCTTTCCCTGGTTTGTTGAACGTTTTTCAATTTTTAGGAAAATGGCCTAATATTAATGCCGAATTGAAAATGGCGGTTAAAGCCGCGATTGCCTTTGCCGTCAGTGCTTTGAAGGATTTATTGCTAATATTATCATATCCTGTTGCCTTCCTAAATTTTAATTGATTAATTGTTTTTCCAACTTCAGAAGGTGAGATAAATTTGATTTTTCTTGGGACAGTTTCAACTTGTTTCGCTGATTCA